>NDXB01003311.1:166-145213 GCA_002631895.1 Agapornis roseicollis | reverse complement strand
GTGTTGGTTGGGGGGGGGGGGGACGGGGGGGGGAGATGACAATTGGAGGGAGGGAAAAAAAGGAATAAATCAGTGTTGGCACCATTCATGATTTATTCATGAGACACGTGAGGTTTGCATTTAAATGTGACATTCTCATGATCCCAATATTGTATATGCAAATCTAAAGCTTTCTGCATCTCTCCACATGCCCAGCTTAAGTCTCGTCTCAGATCCACAGCTCTGGAAATGCAAAGCCAGAGAGGTTCACGCAGTTCCTGGCTTCCTCCCTGTTTACCCCATGACTCAAGGACCATAAACACCGACCTGCTCTTGGTATCGGAGGTATAATTTAGATGTCTTTATTTTGTATTTTCTTATGATATTGAACTCTCACAGTCAGGAAATTATTTATTAATGGTTTAACTCTCTGAGGGCTTGTCTGAGCTTTCCAGTTGATTCCGTACCGAGAGTTATCACCCAGGGTAGCGTATCAAGATTAACACGTAGTAACACTGCACAGCTCTGAACAGAGTTTGCACCTTAAGCTAACACTTCACGCGTTTCAGTTGTCACTCAGATAGGAGGGAATGATCTTGTTTGCAGGTTTTTAATTAAGGTATAATTGATATATTAAAACAAACGTACCGAATGTGTGGATTACACTGGCACAGGGTGATGGCCCAGAGAAGCTGTGGCTGCCCCATCCCTGGCAGTGCTCAAGGCCAGGTTGGACACAGGGGCTTGGAGCAAGTTGCTCCAGTGGAAGGGGTCTCTGCCCGTGGCAGGGCTTGGAGCTGCAGGAGCTTTAAGGTCCCTTTCAACACAAACCAGGCTGGGGCTCTATGTGGAGAACACAACACAACAGCAGTGCTCAGTCTGGGACATAACCTGAACTGTGGTGAGATCTCAGTCTTTGTCCCTGGCCTGGGGCACTCAGCAAAGTGTGAGAGGTAAAGGTGTGACTTTACAAAGTGATGCAAACTCCGCTTCTTACTACATGGATAGACACAAAGCTCTGCACAGGGGGACCTTTGGCCCAGTATTTGCAAATGAAGTGGTTTGTGTAGAAAACGCTGTTCTTGGGGCTCTGCCTGATCCATGCGACTGCAATGCTCCTTTATGATCTTGCTGCTACTTAGAGAACAAAATGGAGCATAAATATTGTCTTTATATACAATTGGCTCAGCTCTGTCACCAGGATAATGCAGATATTCCTCAAAGTTATTAACAAACAGCTACCACATTCATTAATAACATTTGTAGCTTTTATAGCACTTCCCACCTCCCTATTTCCTTGTCAGATTGCAGTCAGAAGTTGCTGAAGCTGATCACCTCATGTTCATCTTCTGAGGTCAGGGCCCATATCAGCAATGTTCTTCCTCTTGGTTGCATGATTTTAAGTCTGTTTCCTAAACATCCATACAGCCTAATATCCTATCTCCAACAATGACTGCTTAAGGAATGTGTAAAAGAGACAGGGCTTGTATTGAATGATAGCGTCCCAGGGAATTAGCTCAGATTTAGGAAAACACAAATGTAGAGAGCTCCTGATGTTCTATATCAAGGTCATCACAACTAATTTCTTCCAAGAACTTGTCCCTTTTAAACTCACCTGTGCACTTGGTCCCATAGAACCCTACGGCAATGAGTTCCACAATTTAACTTACTATGGGGTGAATAAATACTTACTTTTGGGTAATTTCCTGCAGGTCCCGCTCTTTTTTCCATTACAACAGATAGTAAATGGTTTCCCTGAGCATCTTTCTCCATGATACTCATAATTTTGGGAGCCTGTAACAGAACTCCCTCAATGGTCTCTTCTCCAAGCTGAAAGTCTTACGTGTTTACCTATTCTATTATTAGCTGCTCCTATGGAGGCAGCTCACAAGTCATGCTTGAAACTTGCCTTTATAAATTTTCCAGTTCTCCAATATCCTTTCTGAAAGGGAACATCAGGACTGCTTGCAATATTTAATAAGATGGAACAGCAGGAACTTACTTATTTATTGCCACTGAATTCCTCCTGCCATTGCAGTGTCCCAGTGATCTGGGTGGCTGCCCCACAACACCTTTCCTCCAGCACCAAAGCTGGACTAAGGAAATACAGGAATACTTCACGTTTTATCTGCAAGCACCTTCATTGTGTCATTTGCTCTCCTTTCCGGACTGCTGGTGAGCACACTGCGCTGCACAGACCCCTGCCCACATCCCCTTGGGGCCCACTGGCATGCTCCCTGCTCAGGTGAGAGCATCCTCTGCTTTGTTTCCCATCTCACAACTAACTATCTGGCTCTTCAAGGCAACCCTCTTTTAGCCCATGATGCTGACTAGGAGCCTCCAGCACAAGTGTCTGTTTGTCTTTCCCAGTGATCTCAGAAATTTGCCTCAGATAGACACGGAAAGGATAACGGAGGAAAAAACCTCACTGGAATTAAATATTAAATAATAATTTATTGATGTGTTGGCCACCACTCTCATATCCTCTTTTGCCATGTCCTCAATAGGTTGAATGGCTGGTACTGATACAAGTACCTGAAAAAGCATGCCGGACAGACTGGGAGCCCTGACTTACCAGCCAGGAAAAAGAACTCACACAGGGATTATGTTGTTGTTTCAAGATATGCTATCGGCTCATTTTAGCCCCCATTTAAAACCTGAGAGGGATAAGCACTTCCCTGCAGAAAACAACCACCAAGCCATGTTCATACTAAAGTCAAAGATTCAGAGAAGACTGAGTTTGCTGGATTGTCTTTGTTTGCTTGTTGTTGGTCTTGGTTTAGTGGCTGGTGTTGGCAGCCACTCAATGCTTAGTAGCATTGAAACAAAGCCTTTTACTCCTACGAATGCCACAGTGATGCTCTTGATATTGCACGGAGCTGCTTGCTCCCTGCCTTTGAGAAATGCAAGGACCTTTGCTGCTACTTAAAGAAATCATGGAACTGTGGAATGATTTGGGTTGGAAAGGACCTTAAGGTTTATCTACTGCCAACCCCCTGCCATGGGCAGGGACACCTTCCATTAGAGCAGGTTACTCCAAGCCCCATCCTAGCTGAATATATAAAACAATGAAACTCATACTAATCAGTGATGAAGCCCAGAGCTGGGTGAAGTGGGTGCTCTGAAAACCAGGCCAGGAATGATTTCACTACTCCAGCAGTAGATGGAGCAGGTTTCTCCTTGCCTTCCAGCTCCCACATACCTCAGGTATAGCAGCTCTGCCCCAAACCAAGCATCCTTGGGTGTCATCTGGGGCTTCATTTGTGAAGAAGGAAGTAAGGGGAATAAGCAGCACTCTCACAGACACTCAGATGTGATTTAATTGTGCTGTGCAAGTGGGTTTCACCGTGTTAGAGTCTGCTCTTGGCTGCATTCACGTGTAGCAGGATGTGTTCTTAACACAAGCAAAGAATGCACTCCCTCACAGACCTTGGTTCCTGCAAGTGTGGCCCCTGTGAATGTAATCAATGTTGTGCAGAGCTGCAGAAAGAGAAAACAAAGCCAGAATGATCATTGTGCTAAGTTTGGGCTCCTCATTGTTCATTGAATTACATCAGTGTTTTCTTTAGTTGCACAGTCAGCTGGCAAAGGCCTGGGTGAAACCTCGAGGCTCCCCTTTCAGGGGGAAGCATGGATTTCCGGGAGATGCAGGCTCTGCTCTGCATCACAGTGCTGAGCCTGATGTGGCCTGGGAGAGGATGTGACAACCCAGGCAGCAGAGGGGCTCAGCCAGGACCTGTCAGTGAGAGCTGCAGTGCATCCACGGGAAGGAATACTCGTTTTGTCCTTTTATTTTCATTTTACTTAGTATTTAACATGCAGAAACCATTTTATCTGCTTTAAAAAGGAATAATTGACCATTAGAACTTTGTTTGTGGAGATCTCCTCTCCCCAGCTCATGCCCATAAGGAGGTATTGTGGTTTACTGGCGTTTTATTAAGGTAATCCTATGTGACAAAAATCTTGCTTCCTCCAAAGACTCCCTGGATGCCCAAAGTGAGCCATGAGGTTCTGATGTTCACAGGAACCTCTCCTGGTGGCAAACCCCTAGAGCCTTAGAGTGCTGAATGGTGTTTGTGTCAGTGTAATGTGGGATCTCCTGAAATCCCCCCTGGAATGTCAGGATGAGGTAAATCCTTCTTTCCACTCCTGCATTCAGGTATGCCCTCCAGCAGCTGTGGGGCAAGGGTGACTGGATGTTCCGGGTCCTTAGTACAGATGGAGTCAGTGTGAGTGCACTTATGCTCATTTGCACAAGTGTGCTGCTGAATGGGAGCCACTGCTCATTTAAATTTAGCATGATTTCCCTCTGAGTCTGATTTTCATTACCCACAGCCTGGCTTCCCCTTGGAGACCTCTCTCCAGACACTTCCCATGCTGTGTCTCAGAACAAGCTCATGCAGAAGGTGCAGTGGTCAGGGTGTGAGCAGTGGAGAGGTGCAGTTTGGCTTTTGGAAGGTTGTATTTTCGCTTGATCCATAGCATGTGATGAGCAGCTCAGCCTGCACAGCCCATGCTGAGTTCACAGTGTTTGCATTGCTTAGGGACTGGCTTTCTGGCCAGTGTGTGGAGGAAAGCAGCAGTAATATGGCAGAATCTGGGATGGGGTTTACTAAGAATCAAAGCAAAAAACCTATGGAAAAAGCTCCACAACACCCCTGCACACGTTTCCTAATAAGCCTGCAGAAGTTAGGAAACTAAGAAAAGGAAACTTGGGCATGTTTAGTGATAGCTGCTGCTTTTATGTGGGGGGCAGCTCTTGCACAGACAAAGAGAGAAGGTGGCCAAGGTGAAACTCAAGCCCAGAAGATCAAGGAGAGGAAGCAGAAGTAAAAAGCAGGATGGGGCAAAGGTCACTGAGGGACTGTCAGGGCAGAAGGGACATTGAGGCAGCAACAGTGGATGGGGAGGGAAGAACAGGGGCAGACACTAAGAGGAGGAAGAGTGTGGGTCGTGGTTTGGGGTATTTTACCAGGGTTTCCAGAGCTGTGAACCAAGGTCTCTGCAGCTGGGCCTGAAGCAGACAGGGCTCATCCTCAGGCATTAGATGGAGGAGATACCTTTTGGGTGAAGACTGAATTTATCAGGGTTAGCCGATTTGGGATTTGTATTAATTTTGCAACTTCTTTCTGCAGGACAAAGGGAGGAGGGGGAAGAGACTGAAACTATTCAGAATACCTCATTTCCGCATTTTAAAGCCTGAGACATTTTGAGTTTCCACTTGGAAAGCAGGGCTCTGTTTCCTGACTAAGGTAATTATCCTCAGATGTAGAGAGCAGGAAATAACCTGACACCTGCCTGACAGTTTTGTTTCAGACAGAAGACAGTTTGGGAGTTAACCCGTGACAATTCCCTGCGCCTTCCCTGGCATTGCCGAAGCCTTTGGTTCTCCCATTGAAAGGAAAATCCATTATTTGTAAGGCTCAGCTGATAGCTCCAACCAGCATTTCAATGGGCAGCAGAAACCCGGGAGGAAGGCCACCAAAAGCAGGGGAGTCAGAGTTCCTCTTCATGTTCAAAGCTTCAGACTTTCAAATGCTTTAGCTATGCTGTTACAAATGCCTAATGTTAGACTTGTGTCAAACCTCTCTTTTCCCTCACTCCATTAGCTCCACAAAAACAATGGTAGAAGAAGGAATCATCCCAGGTCAGGCTGAAATAGCTAGAAAGCACTGGTAATCTCCAGGTTTGTTATAGTTTTTGTCTTTAAAAAGGTAATTTTCTGTCACTAGGAAAGGAAATATATATATATATATATATATATATATATATATATAAAGCAAAAGTTGGGGTATAACTTTAGCCTTGATTCTTAAGGTGTAATATTTGGGGTTGGGAAGCAGGGGTGCAGCTTGTCTGCATGGGCAGGAATACAGGCAAAACACCCGTTTAAAGTGTAGCAAGTGTCCCTAATTTCAGATCAGAAGCTACCCTGGGAAATTCCCACTGTGCCACAGAGTGCCCAGCAACGATATGTTGGGTGAGAGCAAAAGCAGAGGCTTGGAAGCGTTAGGAAATGGATTTTGACATTTAGTCCTGGATCCATTGGCAAATCCCACAAGAGACATGGGGGGGTGTGGGGTGTGGGGTGTGTGTGTTTATCCCTGGCACCGCAGAGCCCCAGGAATCTGGTTTAAAAAGAAAAGGGGAATTAACTTCAAAGAGCAGCCACCAATCTTCTCCCTGGGCTGAGATGGGCACAGCAGCTCCTTCACACTGCCCAGACATTGAATACACTTAGTGAGAGAAGCCAACTATTGCAAGCTCAGGAGATCATTTATAACCCCAAAATCACTCCTGCTGCATTGAAGAGCTGGAGAGATGCTCTCAGACTAATTTTCTGGGTAGAAGAGGAGAGCATCGGCTTCACCCCTCAAAAGGAACCGGCACGATGATTGAATTGCATCACTTTCAGAGCGTGAGCGAGACAGTCATTCAAAGGGGAGTTATAAGGAATGCCTCCTTTCCTTTAGGAGGAAGGATACTGAAGGAACTGTTAAACTTGGTCACAGCATGCGACATCCTTGAAATCAAAAGCAATACTTCTTCTCGGCGACTGCACAGTAAAATTAAAGACACGGAGCCAAATTAATCTCTGGTGTAATACTCCTGCCAGTGGCTGGGGAGGCACCTGGGATTAATTTCCTCTATTATACAAGTGGCACAAGACCCTGACAAATTGTTTTGAATGTTTCTTGTAACACGGAGTTACGGAACCTTATTCACCAAGTGTCCCAAGTGTGTGAAATGGAGCGGCTCCAAGCTCCACCTTCCCAAGGGTGGGATACAGTGATCCCCACCCTGCTCATGTGAGAAAAAGGTAGGAAACCACTAGAATTTACTGATTTCTTAAGCGGAAAAAATACCTCCATCAGGATATCATCGATCAAGGAGGGAACACAGGCCTTGGCATGTCCACCTTGGTGCAGGGGCAGGTCTTTGACGGGATTTGTGGGCTGGGTTATAGGCTCAGTGACCATGACCAGCAGAGTTGAGCATCACCTCCTCAAACTCTAGGGTCTGTGATGCCTTCCCCAGGCTGCAGCAGAGCAAGTTCATCTCTCTCTATTCCTGCAGGCCTTCTCCTTTGCCTTGGGGTAACTCTTGTAAACTCAGCCTGTGCCTGTATTTATGTTCCTGCACATAACCCACTTCTTTGCTTATAGTTTGCCTGTGGAAAGCTTACATTTTCCTGGAGGAATTACAACTGTCTGTGTGCTGTGCTGGTGCTCACTGTGCCAGCATGCCGAGGTGAGAGCTGGGGCAGCACTGGCTTAACACCCCAAGGATGGGTCTGGTCCTCATCTCTGAACACACCGCTTCATGGAGTGCAGGCCCCTCTCTCTTCTGTAGCCATCCTTACCTTGTTGCCCTAATTTACAAGAGCATCACTGGCCAGGTCAGGTTTAAGCAAGCACAAATCATTCAGATAGTGTTCTCCTCCCATGTAGCAGCATTAGGAAGGACGGCAAGCTGTTAACTTCCCTGGAAAACAAGGATACCAGGCAGCCAAACAAAATCAAATTCAGACTCGGGACAGATGTAAGTACAGAGCCCATGGTCAGGGTTGTTCAAGCCACCTGCAGCTGGCCTCCCCAGTCTGCATGTGGCAAGTAAATGCGTTTTCTAATGTGCTGCCCCACATCTTGCGGGAGGGGATCTGCTGGCCACTTGACACCCTGAGAAATCAGGAGTATGTTTCAGCATGGGTTTGGGGAGGTGAGGTGAAGGACAAGGTTCTCTCTGCCTTTATTAGTGAAAGGATTTCACCTCCTGGGCAGCAGCAGTGACACACATGATCTGTGAGAGGATGGGAGGTCTGCTGCAAACTATCAAATACGCTCCTCCTGCTGCATCACTAAAAGAAATACTTCCCTGTGAGGGTGCTGAGGCGCTGGCACAGGGTGATGGCCCAGAGAAGCTGTGGCTGCCCCATCCCTGGCAGTGTTCAAGGCCAGGTTGGACACAGGGGCTTGGAGCAAGCTGCTCCAGTGGAAGAGGTCCCTGCCCATGGCAGGGGTTGGAGCTGGAGGAGCTTTAAGGACCCTTCCAACCCAAATCAGGCTGGGATTCTATGATAATCATTTATATACTAAACTGAGCCTAGCTCGCTGTGGCCCTGTGAAACAGGGATTATTGCCATAGTCCTGAGCTGGCTCTGCAAACTGTGATCCATCATTGTCAAGCCCACTTGTTGTCACCCCAAGGAACAGGTTTACTGGGAGAACTCAGAAAGAAGAGGCCTCATGCAAAAGCTTCTGCCTTTAAGCAATGATGCCATCTCCCCATGATGCTGACACGTCATCCTCACCTCACAAACCTGAGCTGCTCCTCTGAGGTTTTTGATGTTTGCTGCCAAATCTCTTCAAAGACTTGAACAAGGGGGTAATCAGAGCAGCTGTGTTTGTTACATTTAACCTCCATCAAATGTGCGAAACTCAAGCTTGCTGATGTTTCCCTTGCACAAAAAGAGAGCCAGGTGAGTATCTTACGCAACTCCATTTGTGTAATACCCTAAATGTTAGGAGGAAGCACAGAACCTAGATTTGGTGTATCAAGGTATCCAAGCACTTGTGTCACCTTGAGCATGAAAAGGAACTTACTGCTATATTTTGCAGTGTTGGCACCTTTCGTTTTCAGCACGTTCACGGAGATTTTGGAGGAGAAATGATTTACTGATCCGCACCAGCCGGTTTGGTGTTTGACCGGAGAGAAGCAGATATTTAACCAGAGGACAGCAGATATTTTCACACTGGCAGAAGAACAATGTGAGTTGATGTGAAAAATCGTTAATGCTTCTCTGTCACGTTTGAGCTTGTTTTGTTTTGCTATATTTGGGTTTCTGGAATGTTTTATCCTATCAATGACATTAATTATGGAGTAATTGCCTTAGTAGCATGTAACAACTCTCCTCTTTTTTTAAGTGGGTTTTCACACAACGTGTAAACTTTGCTGTATATGTGCTCCGCTTCTTGTGTCAGGGAATAACGTGTAGACAAAATAATGTTTTTCCTGTCAGAAATTCAATGGGCATCTAAAGCAAAGTGACAGGTGGTTAAATAGCTGCATTTAAAGGATGTCAAGAAGATTTTTTGGACAGGTACCAAAACCCGATGCCAAAAAGAAGGCCTAATACCATCTGTTTTGTTAGCAGAGATGCAATTTTACATTAGATTTTAAATGACATGAAATACCAAACTCATAACCTTGATTTGTGGGTCAAATCTAGCTTATCTAGATCGTGGATGGTTTTATTTACCAGCACAGCTCCTGACCCGCAGCCCATGCAGGTAAATGAACACGCTTTCAATCAGCCCCATTTGAAAGTAATAGGAAGCTCTTGAGCTGCATTTAATTTTGTTTTGCATCACATGTAAATCCAGATGCAATGCGGATTTAATTAATCCAGTTTCATTGCATTTTAATGTACACATTTGCATTGTGTTTATTGGCAATTGGTTTTATCCATTTGTTCAGCATCTTTATGACCAATGAAACTCCTGAATATTTAGAGAGCTCCGTACTTCCTAGCAGGAACGAGGAATGTAGCTCTGCATTAAATAGTTCTCAGACATAAACTGGGGATAAGACTAAAATGTCAAAATATAGCTGCATAATACAGTGGAAAAGTGATATCTATATTCTAAAGTAATAAACTGCAATGTGCTAAATTATTTTCACATCATCTCAGCAGGCATTTTAGATGGTGTGTTGAGAGGGGGAGGACTACTTGGAAACAAATAATGAAGCTGATAGATCCAAACACATTTTCCTGCTTCTAAAAGGTGCCTTTGAAAAGATGATTGTTCAGGTTTAGTCTCATATTTAGAAATACTCACTGTAGAGTTTTCTCTTCTTTGTGAGGAGTCCGTGTGGCTTAAATGGGATTGCTGAGATAGTCATGCTCTGCTGTTCCTGTCCCAGGGCTGATGTTAGGCATGAAATGTAAGTCATCATGTTTGGAGCTCCTCTTCCAATGACCCAGCCAAAGCAGCTACAAACACTGTGGGGTTTGTGAGGAGTCAGTTGTGAAGAGAGCAACAAGAATCTCTTCTGTTCTGTGTTCAGCTCAGCTGTGAGGGCAGCAGCTCAGGTGGTGACACCGGTTTTTCTGTGCTTTCAACCACCCTGGACCTTTCCTATCCGTCACTTTCTGACTCTTGGCCAAAACACAAGGTCTTGACTCATTTTTTTCCCTTGATCCCCTGTTTGTGGTTCCAAGGAGGTGTCTTGCTAATCTATGGCTGAGCCATTGAGCCACTTGAAAACTGCTCCTCTGCTGAGGCTCTGCACCACCTCTCCCTGTCCCTTTTGGCACTTGGCTCTGTATGGAAGACACCAGCAGGGCATGCCATGGAGAGGAAAAGCCACACACACTCCACCTCCCTAGAGGTTTAGTCTTTATTTCTCCTCTGCCCTAGGTCACCCTTGCAGTGAGAAGCCCCCAAAAGGTGCTCCTTTGAGGTCTAACTGGCCTGAATTATTCCTACCCATTATGTTCGTGCCAGTGATGGGTGCACAGGCTGCAGCTGATCCCTGCAATTCTTTGTGCTGTCGGGATGCTCCTTGCTTGACTGTTGATATCTAATGCAAACTGACCTGAGTCTCTGCGGCTGGCAGGTAAGACCTGTCCAATGTGGACATCACCAAGAGAGAGCCAACATGTCGTCATCATGAGGCTCAGCATCCCCCTGGTCCAATGGCTCCTGTGGAGCTGGGCTTTCCAGGGATGCTCAGCTACCTTCCTGTTATCACCAGCTCCAAAAAAGGAGAGGCTGCTTTCTGTATGACCTGCTGAGAAAGACTTGGAGACAGGATAGATACCATAAAGTGGGTTTGGGGTGAAATATCTGCATTCAAACACATGCACTGGAAACTCCTCACCTTGGGAAAACCTTGCAGGTGCCTAAATTCATTCAGCTCTCTCAGTCTGGACAACAGTAAGAGAGCTTATAGGGGAATGAGGGCACGTTGCTCCTTCCTGAGCATTGCAGCAATCCAGACACAGGTGACACAGCAGGAGCACGTCTGCGTTGTGCATACACTATCTGGCATGGAGCTCAGGAGATGTAGCCATCCTCATCAGAAACTTGGCCTGCACTGGTTGTACCTTTACAGCCCCCTCAGGGCAGTCAGGCAAGGCCGTGCTGCTCAGGTAGGACATGAGGTGTGCTCTTCACCTGCCAGGAAGGAGCTCTGCACCATTAATGCTGGGCTGCACCCCCAGAGCGTGAGCAGCAGCTCAGGGAGGGGATCCTGCCCCTCTGCTGTGCTCTGGGGAGCCCCCCCTGCAGCCCTCATCCAGCTCTGGGGCAGCAGCACAAGAAGGATGTGGAGCTGTTGGAGCAAGGGCAGAGGAGGCCATGGAGCTGCTGCGAGGGCTGGAGCAGCTCTGCTCTGGAGCCAGGCTGAGAGAGCTGGGCTGGGGCAGCCCGGGGGATTTGAGCCTGGGCTCTGTGATTTGATGCATACCTCTGCCTTGGCAGCAAGGGGTTGTATAATGCTGCTCCTACACAGAGAAGGACACCAAAGTGCTGGAGGAAAGTGGGAGTTCAAACAAATCTGCATCTCCTGGTAGATCCCCACTTGCTGTATGGGGAAGACACTAAATTGCATCAAGGTACAAAATACATTGAAATATGGATAAAAACAGGCTGAAGAAGGATTTAACAGCAGGCACAATTTGGGGCTTCCCGAACGCATGGCAAGCTTGGGCAGGTCCCTCTGGAGCAGTAGGAGCTGATGCACGGGCAGAGGCTGGAGGCACATCATGACATGTTACTCTCCAGGCCCTGGTCAAGGGTTGTGCCAGGAAGCCAAGCAATGCTCAGCTTCAGCAGGTTCTGCTCTTCTGACAGTCTAACAAGCAGGAACACTGAAGACACGAGGTGAGCTGTAAGAACATTTGTTTGATGAGGAGCGTTTCCTCTGCCAGCTTCCCTTGGCATGCATAGATGTAAAAAAGCATTATGATATTAATAGCAGTAACACTTTGTGGTGATGGGTGTTTGAGCTCATTCTCTGTTTGAGGTCTAACGAAGGCAGAGGAACGTGCAAAGTTTGACAGGGCTCGTTGTAAATCTCATGCTCTGGGGATCTGAGGAAGGAAACGGTGCTTCGTGTGGGAAAGATGAGCTCTTAAAATGGTTTGAATGGGCCCATTGTGGTGTCTTGGGCACTGGGAAGAAACTGGTTTGTATCTGCTGAGGGGTGGCTGCAGGTTTGGTGCAGAAATGTGTTGATTTTTGTAGGAAACAACAGAATTAAATCCTCCTGTAAGTGAAAAAGCCAATTCAGCCTCAACCGTAAAGCTGCTAGCAAAGACTCCACAAATATATGGAATATAATAATTATGATAATTAATAAAGATAATAATACACTAAAGCCTTGCTAATGACTCAGAGGCTGCTTACTAATTACTGCATTTTGTGGATAAACAAGCTAGAATAATGCCTCACAAAATACACTTTGTTCCATTATTTTGACAACTCTCGTTTAGTTTTAATTATTTATACTCCATAATATACCAGTCACTCTGCTTGGGAGGGCTGTGCAAAAAGAATGAAGCTCTAATAGTTTGGTATGTCAGTATTTGCTGGAACAGGGAAGGAGGAAACCAGGATGTGTGCAGATCAATTGAGCACAAAGTTGTCATCCCAAGTATTACGTCTCTGTAACGCCTTTGACCAGGAACCCTTGGATCCTCATGGAGAACTCCCAGAAGCCGAGCTGCTTCCCTGCTGAACACTGAAGGCCTGATGTTGATTCTCCTGAAAAATCAAATGGTCTGAGAAATAACAATAAATGTGGAGTGGGTTTTGTGCCCAAATCAATTTTTAACATCAAATCAATATTTTTTCCACCATCACAAGGGCTCAAAGTTTGGTTTTAGTTTAAATGTGAGCTATGATTTCTATATAAGCACTTGCTTCCCAGAGCTGGCATTCCCTCCAATCCCCAGCCCACCTTCCCTCTCCCAGTGTTGGCCACACTCTTGCAATGAAAGATGCTTGTGGAAGAACTTGACGTTAGTTTAGCTCAGTTTTCCAGCTACAGAGAGCCCTGCAGGGTGCATGTTGCAGGTGTCATGATGTTTACAAAGGAAAAAGAGGCCATTTCCATTGGAGATCTGCCAGCAAACTGGCTCTGTCAGCCCTCTCCTAGCTCTCTGTGAGCATATGGATCGGTTGCAGTAACTTGCTGTATCTGGGAGTGGAATAACATACTGCAAAAATGCTCTGTATATGATAGTGTGCTCCACTGGGCTGGTTTTCTAAGGGGCCTGTTGTGAGAAGGAAGGAAGGGATATTGCGCAGAGCCTCTAGTGTGCTGCAGGAATGGGGGAGCCCCACATATCCCAGGGCCGCCCTGCCCACCCCAGAGCATCCTTCTTCCCCATGGGATTTGGGCTTTCCATGCCAGTGGGGGGAGACTGGGAGGGCTGCTGGCTGGCCATGGGTGACCGCTGCTCCTCCAATAGTGGGGTCACATGGGGAGGTGGCCTGGGGTGGTGGGAGGCTTCAGGTCTGCACGCCTTGAAGCCAACACTGGTGCTGGAGGCTGAGACCGGCTTTTCTCTGCTCAATGAGGGTGTATACAGAGATGGAGGCTCTGCAGGAGCGAGGCCTCCGTTCCAGCGTGGATCAGCACGATGGGAAGCATCCCTCTCCAGGAGTGGGCACCAGCAGCTGTACGGGGGGGGGGCAGGAAGCTGCTTAGCACCGTCCTGTGTTGCGAGGAGGCCAAACCCGGCACGGTGAGGGGCAGAGGAGACGCGACAAGGTCCGCACCAGCCAGCGGGAACCGGCGTCCCCGGCGGCTGCCGTAGCCTTGCCCTGAGCGGGAGGGCTGGGGCTGGGGGCTGCCCGCCCGTCCTCCCCCCTCGCAGGCGCCACTGAAGGGCTCCAGCCCCTCCGGTGCCGGTGCCTCCGGGGGGAGCCGCCCGGCCCCGCCGCGAACAATAGCGGCCCCTGCGCGGGGCGGTGCGGAGCGGGGCGGGCCGGGGGCAGCCGCCCGCCCCCCCGCCCGCCCCGTCCCCGCCCCCCGCGCCAGAGGCACCGCCGCCGCCACCGCAGCCGGGTCCATGCCCGCTGGAGCCCCCGGCTGCCGCCGCCCGCACCCCCGGCATGGACGTTCGGTTTTACCCCTCCGCACCCACCGCCGTGGGCTCCCTGCCTGGCGCCGACCCCACTTGCCTCGGGCCGCTGGATTATTATCACTGCAACAAGGTAGAGTGCGTCCCGCCGGGCATGGGATGGGATGGGATGGGAGAGGATGGGATGGGAGCGGAGCGGAGCGGGGGGAAGAAAAGTGCGGGCGGCGGCTGGCTCCTGCGGGAGGGAATTTTGAAAGTGGCCTGGAAGCGGAGCGGGAAGAGCCGTCGGGTCCCGGCCCCGGCGGGGCGGGGGAGCCCGAGCCCGCGGCGCTGCTCGGGGCAGGCTGGGAGCGGTCGCGGCTCTTCGGGGCTGTTTTCTCTCTGCCACCGTTGGGTTTGTTTCATGTTTTCCCTCCGGGAGCGCTCGGCCCGGAGCGGGGTCCGCGCGGGCTCGGTTGTTGGTTGTTGTGGTTGTTGTCGGGCACTTTGCTGGTTGTTGTTGTTGTTGTTTGCTGAGGTGTTTCGCACCTTGTTCGCGGGGCTGCCGGGCCGCCACTCTGAGATTACCGGTACCTCCGGGTCCGGTTTGGGGTGCGGGCTCCCGCAGCACCCGCCCGGAGGGGAGAGGGGACCCGGACCTGCGTTTTCCCCGCTCACTGCAGCCGCAGGGCAAAGCACCCAGTACTTGTAACGAGAGAGACCCGCAGGGGACATTTGAGAGCAGGGGAGGTGCTCTAGGAAATTTCCTTCATCCCAGAGACGAGCGGAGGGGACGAATGCTCTGCTCCGCGGGTGAGGAGTTCTCCGAGTGCCGCCTGTGTTGGTGAACCGCGCTGAGGGTTCGTCAGCGAAGCTTTAGGAGTCAGAGTCCTTTGGAGGACCGAGACGTGGCCCCGGCTGCATCCTCCCGGTCCAGCCTCGGGGAATTGCACTGATAAAAGTTAATAAAGGGAGGAAAATGCTTCCCTGCGTGGGGATTGCAGCTCGGGGTGCCCTCGGCTCGGCTCGGCTCGTTGTTGTGGTACTTCGGGATCAAACTCAATAGGAACAAGAGGAAGGAAACCTGTGAGGCTTCCCAGATTCAGCACATTAATCTTTATGTGCCAATATATGTATTTAAGCGTTCCTCATCATTTGGGCTATCTCTTTTTATTAAGCTGTAGCAAACCTCAGAGTTTGTGCTTGAGATCCCTGATTAAGCTGACAGGAAACAACTTAAACTGATTTCTTCTGCACCCTCGTACTGCCCGTTTCAGACTGGTTTGTTATTGTTGCCGTTGCTCTTCAAATGCTAAATATGCTCTTAAAACACTAACGACAGCCGGGTCAGCTGGGAGCAGGTCGGCCGCGCCGCTGAACCGTCAGCCGGCAAAGAGTGTGAGAGCTGGAAGTGCGGGATCGTGTGAGCGTGAGCCGCTGGGAGCTGCGGCACCCCCAGATCCTGCTGGCTTTAGGAACTCGGGTTTATCAGAAGTTGTTAGCTGTGAACGTTGCTTTAGTTTGCTTCCCAGTTTTCCGTGTGGGAGCTGGGTCTTGCACGCAGCTCCGCAGGCGCTGCCATGGTCCCGGTGCCCTCAAGCATCTCCCACCAGAGCCGTGGGGCGCACACACGGGGCCCCACATCGGCGGCTCATCCGTGGCCTGAATCCCTGAGATTAGTCCCGGATTAGGCGGTCTCAATGGATCCTTGGTGGGTCCTTGCTGCTGCTGCGCGGTGCTGCAGCGGGAGATGGCATCTTCGGGGTCAGCAGCGAGCACAGCCCTGGAGAACGAGGAGTGCGTTTCTCCAGGGTGGACGGGACACCCGAGAGGAGCACCCCGGTACTGACCACTGCCACCAGATGCTGCTGTTGCCACTGCTACAGAGGATGTTGAGGCAGCGGGAGGAAGGAAGTGACTTACCCTTTTCTGATATTCAGGGCTCTCTTTTTTTTCTTCTTTTCTGAGTTATCAAATGTCATTTGCTTGTGCACGTTTCTCTGTGGGATGAGGCTGCTGGAGAGAAGCCAGAGATGAAATGGGTCGACTTTGTTTTCCTGGCCAAATGCAGGTAGAACAGTTGTACCTTCAGCATCGTAGCGTGGTTCAAACCTATTGCCTGCTGCCTTCGCTTCAGGGAGCCCCTCCAGCCAGTGCAAGGTGCTGTATGGCTGAGGATCACCACCAGCACATCATTACCTTGTGCTCACTATGGAGAGTGCTGCCTCGGGCTTCTCGGAGCTGCATGGGGCCCTGTGGGAAACTCCAAAAACTCACACTGGTCCCAACCCCATCACTCCCATCCAGTGCTGGAGGCTCATCCCAGAGCTGGGCTCAGCCAGTGTCCACCTCAGCATGTTTCCACTTTAAACAGCTACAGAGGAGGGGAGGGTGGGCTGGAAAAATCAGTTCTCCCGCTACTGCATACAGGTAACCCGGATGAAATCCATCTTTGTAAAGGGCCTGGGCAGGAAGCACTTGCAGGCTCTTTGCTGTCCTCCCACTTCACCAAAGGTGCTTTAAAGCTGTTCAGTTTAAAGGGCTTATTTTGTGCAGGTTCAGCTTGATTTTTCCCTAAGAGCTGCTTTGTTTATGTCTTTATTTATTGGCGGTGGAGGCAGAGAGGCTGGGAGAGGCTGTGCAGTGTCACTGGGTATAAATAACCAGCTGAGAGCAGGGCAAAGCTCTGCCTGCACACCCCTCACCAGCGAGCTCACCGGGTAGATGTGCTTTAGCCCAAAGCATCCTGAAATGTTAATGTGATTGTTTTGTGCACTTACTGAACATTATATTGTTACTGTGAGGTCTGCGAGTTTGCCTGCATCCTGCAGCAAGCCACAGTTTCTCTTTGCAGCTACAGAGGTGCCTATTGCATATCAGCATTTCCAATTTTTAAAAGGACAAGGGATGTTTAGAGGGATAATGAAATGGGAGCGTGCATTCAGCCAAAGCATCCCCACAAGGAGGGTATTTGCACCCTTTCTTTAACTGCTTTCTGGAGCTTTCTAGAAGGGCTGGCCACTGGGAGGGAATGGTATGGGGGAGCAAGGGGCTGGACACCCAGGGGTGGAGATAGTGGTCCCTCATGCCCGGGGCAGGGTAAGAAGGAGCCTTCCCCTCTGCTGAGTGTGCTTTTTGGAGGTGTGTGTGTGGGGGGAGTATGCATTGGGCATGCTGGTGGCATCGAAGCAGGGACAAATGGGTCCCCAGTGAGGATGATCCCACATGGAGCAGCTTGCCATGGAAGATGGGAAGTGGGGCTGACAGCCTGCAGGGCTGGTGCTCCTGTGACTGATGCAACTGGTTTATATGGTTGCACTGGGCTCAGCCTAGGGTACAGGGATGACATGGAGCACCATCCCAGAGCCACCCAAAATCCTCCCTAGGGCATGCTGCAACCAGCATTCCCATGCCTCTCACCTCCTCCCCGTGAGCTGAATCCAGGACCTGCTCCATCACTGGGACCGCACAGAAGAAACACCTCTCATGCGTTAAGTTGTCAGCCACAAGGGACTGGGGAGGTTCAGTTGAAAGTGATACGACCTCTATAGGGAGCCCTTGTCCACACTGACACCTGTCTGCCATTGACCACCCAAGCCCCACTAAAGGGAGCACCTACCTCCCTTTTGGATTCTTCTTAAATATGGGTTTGAAGCCCCTTTGTCCCCTCTGGGTTTTCTCCTGGGGCATTGGTACCTGCTGCAGACCTCCCTTCCTGCTCCCCTGCTGGTGAGCTTGCAGTGTCTCGCTGTTGCTGGGTGTTGTGATGGTGTTAGAGCACAGGCAGCACAGCCCTGCACCATATAAGGGGGTTGTTGCTCTGGGCTGGGATATTTTCATATCCCTCCAGTTGCTTTGTGAAAATCTCATGTTTTTTCCCCACTTTAACACAAAGGAGACTATTTACATCTTTATTTCACAATAAGTAAACCATTGGAAAATGCATATGGTTTTATAACACAGGGTTTGTTCTGCTCTCAGCAGAGCTTTAGCGGCAGATCTGCTGTGCAGCTGATATACCATCAAGGATTTTTCTACATCTGAAGTTGTTCAGGTCCACAAAGTAAGAGAGGGAATTTTCCCTTTTCAGCCTTCACTTTTCAAGGGAGTCTTATAGCAGGAATCCTGCCTGAGCACAGCACCACATCCTCTTTCACACAGTGTGTGCTGTGATGCAAGAGGAGTGATCCTGCTCCCCAGGGGCATCTCTGGGGGAGTGAATTAATGTCTCTGTGTTCCTCCTACAGAGACACATTTCAATATACATTCTTCTTAGTTGCTTCTGGTGTTTTGATGCTCAGGCTTGGTTAGCATGATGCCTGATTTCCACTTAGGGCAATGATTGATGGGAGGAGAAGGACCCAGCCTGGGAATACCTAATCCTTGTGGAGCAAGCACACTGCTGTGACACTGGGAGTACCCATGGGCACCTCCAGCAGCTAATGGGAGAGACGTGCTGGGGAGGGCTGTTAACCCTGTACCATTCCTGTAGGATTCATCAGCACCATCAAAACTTGTCCCAGATCTTTCTAATAGGGCTCTGTGGCTTTACATCTCTGCACACCCCCTGTGGTGTCTTTTAGGCTGATAAATTGATAAAACCCCCTGTTTTGCCAATACACCATCATAAATCATGGATAATTAAAATCTGCTGGTCATGAAATGAGTATAAATCTGCAACCACTGCTCTCTTAAGAACACTTCAGAAACAGGATCTAAACTGCTGGAATGAACCTGGCTTGATGTAGTGAATGTATTTCTGTGGAGCATTCTGCTTTGGTTTGACTTTTACCATCAATTGTACATTGCAGGGACAAACAGGCTCCCTTTTTCACTGCTCCAGAACTGCTTTGCTATTCTGGAGGATAAAATGTATGCTTTTCCTTTCTAATTTCTAACCCAGCTTGGTTCTGCAGGAGCATAAATCCTTCTGTGGAGATGGAGGATTTGGGATGGGCAGCAAGTTTTAATTTAGGGCCCAATTTATTCTCATTTGGCAGCTCCTGTGGGTTTGCAAATGTGGGGGTTTAGTTTTTTAGGCCTTGTCTATGGGCAAGGGCCACTCACTGGGACAGCCCTGCTTTCCCCAGAGCCATCTTTGATGGGTTGCACAGCAGAAAGCTCCATTTTGTCTTAGGCTTTAAGTCAGGGATTGGGAGCTAAATAATGAATGCCCATCCATTCATAGAATTTGTTGTTCTCTCTGTATAGGCAGAGGGGAGTCTTGAACCTGGATGTTTTTGGAACAACGGGAGATATTTTGAAGGCCGGTCTGGCTTGTGTATAACAACACGTTTGTTGAGGCCAGTTCCGAATAACCTTGTCGAGGGCCTGATCCATGAAGTCCTTGTAGCAGAGGAGTGATCATGAGACCAAACACTCAGGATCACAACCTGGCAAGTTTCTCTGATTCATTTATGATGCTTTGAATCACTTATAAACGTTATCTCCTAAATCAGTGGTCCAAAGCCTATTGCATTATTACCATGGGGCAAATCCATGTACATCTTCGGACTTACCCCTCTGAGCTTGCAACAGGCACCAGGACCAGGTTGTGCATCCATAATGGAGAAAACATTCTGCTGATAAATTGTATTTTGCTTATAATAGATGAGAGCATCCTATAGCTTGTATAGCGCGTGGCTGCTGCTTGCTTGGGGCGACAGGGAGAGCATTTCTAACCCTGGCAGAGCTCATCCAGGGCCCTGCTTTTGCTAGCTGTAAGAATGGGTGCTGCTGGCTCCTTTCCTGCTGGTTGTTGTCACCTCCTTGTCATCAGATTTCTGCTGCAATTGCAGAAAACCCCCTCTTTTCCTTCTGCCTTCCCTTTGCATCTCTCTGTTGCTGGATACCAGGAGCAGGAGGTGAGCACTGCTCCTGCCTGAGCTGGAGCATGCTGTGCTGGGGACGTTATCCCTGTAGGTGCACAATTGTTCCCTATTCCCTTGGTGCTCATCTGTTGTTTTGTTGGGTTTTTTTTTTTTAACAAAATGAGCTCTAAATGCTTTTACCATAAGTTGGGTTGTATCTTTCAGTATAAATGAAGCATATAATTGTGTTTTCCTAACAGCCCTACATTAAAAATAAGTTATTGTGCTGCTAATGTGTTTTCCTTGACAATTTTCCCATCCAGTGAGTGCAAGGCTTCTGTCTGAAGCTGTTGTGCACCACCTTCTCTGCCTCTTCTTTCTGTGTTACTCTGCGTTTCTCAAGTCGGGGTAAAGTGTTAGTGTGATTCCAGCTTTGATCCCATTAATTCCTAATTGGAGGTTTGAGCTCCAACGTTCCACCTTTGTGATTTTACACACGCGTTTTCATGTAATTGAAGCCTAGACTGGGGGATGCGCAGTTCAGCTGGAAGGGGGAGAAAACGTGCAACAAAACTTACTGAAACATCTGATCAAGCCACTCAAAAAGCCCCTGAGTGCCTGAAAACGGTGCTAAATTGCCTGGGTTTGCACTTATGTGACCAGATTTAGGTATTTTAATCACCTGTATCCCCCCCCTTCTCTTTCTATTGTTTCCTTCTGGTGGTTTTGTTCTGATGGATGCCATTTCTTCTTTGAGAAACGGTACTGGCTGCTGCGTTGCCTGCAGGCAAAAATCTTTGCATTATGCCACAGAATCTCTCTCCTCCTCCGGAATCTCTTGCGTTGATTGGGTCACCTCTGCAGATATAATTAAATCTCTTCCTGACGACTGTGTGGTTTCAGTTCAGCTCTGAGGCCAGTGTAACTGGCAGAGAAGGGTTAAATTAGGGCCCTGGACCAGTCATTGTTATTGTGGAAAGGCTATTTGAGCACTGGTTTATGCTGCTTGGAGCTGCACGTGGCTTCTGAGGAGTCTTCTCTGCAGAAATGGGGTGGTCTTGGTCTGGGGCAGTTTCTTGACCTCTAACTACAGCCTGGACACAGGAGGCTGGATCACACAAGTGTTGAAAATGGGGACAGTGTTTTGTATGTTCTGTTGGTTTAAGGACCAGCCTCTTGCTCTCATGGTGCTTTATTTTTTCCCTGCTTCCTTTAACCTGTGTTTTGATGCTGCGAGGGCTGGAGCAGCTCTGCTCTGGAGCCAGGCTGAGAGAGCTGGGCTGGGGCAGCCTGGAGGAGAGAAGGCTCCTGAAGGGGGGACCTGAGAGCAGCTCCAGGGCCTAAAGGGGCTGCAGGGAACCTGGAGAGGGGCTTGGGACAAGGGCCTGTAGGGACAGGCCAAGGAGAATGGCTTGAACCTGCCACAACAGGGGAGACTGAGCTGAGCTCTGAGGCAGAAGCTGTTCCCTGTGAGGGTGCTGAGGCGCTGGCCCAGGGTGATGGCCCAGAGAAGCTGTGGCTGCCCCATCCCTGGCAGTGCTCAAGGCCAGGTTGGACACAGGGGCTTGGAGCAAGCTGCTCCAGTGGGAGGGATCCCTGCCCGTGGCAGGGGTTGGAGCTGGAGGAGCCTTAAGGTCCCTTAAACCCAAACCATTCTATGATAAGGATCTTGTAATTTAGCAGGAGCTACAAAAGGAGGGGTGAATGGTAAAACTTGCTGCAGCTCTGCCCTGAGCCTGTCCTCCCTCCTCCTGATGCTCATCTTCACTTCCACACAACTGAAGCCTCCAGCCACTGTCTTCCCTTACATCCAAGTTGTGTTTCCCCAGGACTGTGCTGTGTGTTGCCCTCTGGATCCTGTTCCACCTCAGCAGTGGCAAGGAGCGGGTTTTTTTCCTATGGGATTAACTGGATCCCATCAGCAGGTTTTTCTTCCTGCAAAACCTACCCATGACTCAGAGTTTCCATTCCCGTGGACTAAGGGAGACTCCATTCCCTTTCTCCCATCTACCTGCCTGCACACTGCACTCCGCTTCTTGGCTTTAGAGAAAGCCATCATCTTCCTCTTTGCCTCTTTTTGCTTCCAGGGAGGAGCCTGTGCTTGCCTGTGATCAGGGGTTGGGAGATGAGGACCGTCTGTGAACTGGGCTAGGTCTCTGTCTCCAGTGGGTTATTCTCTGAACATCTCCCTCTCCCTGGGAAGCTGGTAGAGCTGTGCAGCTCACCAGGACTTGTTAAGCTGATTGGAAACCCTGAAGTGCAATGGTTTCAGTGTGAAGAAGGGCCCTGTGTAAGGGAGGAGATGGGGCAGGCAGTGGGACAGAGAGCTTGGTTTCACTGCAGCTTGTCCATGTGGGGAGCGGGTGGACCCCAGTCCTGCTCCTAGCAGTGTGCAGGCTGAGCATCTTTCTCCCCCAAAAGCTGGTCAGTGGTGAGCTGGTTTTCTCCATGTCCACCTTCACCTTGCCTCTACACCATGGGGAAGATGGTGCCAAGGGCCTTCAGGGCAGGGGTGTTTGGGAGCTGCAGGTCTCCTTGGCTGATGCTGCTTTCTAGCTCTGAATGAAAAGATTTGTTTATTTGATCACTTACAGTTACTGAACCCTAAAATAAAAGTAATGGTTTCTTTCTCTGTCAAAAATAAAAATAACAGTTTAGATCCATTCCATAGCTCTCATTTTCCATGGGTGCTTCTTTGAAGAGTGAGTTTTCTTCACTGTGGAAGAATGCTGGATTTGTAAGGGATTGAGTTTCCAGTGTCAGAAGAGGGGCAGTGTGCCCCAGAGCCCTTAGTGAAAAGGAAAGAAACTTGGACAGGGAAGAAATTCAATGTATGAAAACTTTAGAGAAAGTTTCCTATGAAAACACTAAATTGAATGATCTTGGTTTGTCCCAGCTGATGCAATGGGCATAGACTGCGTCTGGAAGAGGAAAAAGCAGAAATACTGGAGGGGGAAACATGAACCTCAGAAGCTGGAGCTTGCTGTAGCACTGGGAAATCTGTGTTTTCCCGATGGGATCCTACTCTGTTTGTCCGTGTTAAAGCCAGGGAGGCAACGTTTCCCCTGATGTGTTATCTTGTCTTGCAATAGCATTCAAAGGAGAAGAAGAATGTGCTGTTAAAAATATCAAACTAGGGAATGGCTGCCAGACTTGACTGCTGATAAGTGTTGTTGATTGAAGATCAAACAGCCCTTGAAGGAAGAACCTTCCAGCAAGCGCCATGGAGCTAACCCTGCAGCCAGACAGTGAGGTCAGGCAGGATTCAATCTGGGTATATTGAAGAACCTGTGTTGGAATTACAGTCTGGGCTCCTCCACCCCAGACGGGTGTTGGTGACACAGTGGGGTTAAACCTGATAAATCTGTTAAAGCTGAGAGCAACATTTATTAGATGCCAAGTAACCGGAGTCATGTTTTCATTATTAGGTGGTGGTTTTGTTGGGGGCTTTTTCCCTCTCCTTCAGATAAAAAGCTTGCCCAGGAGGAAAGGCTGTGGGTCATAAAGTGAACTGAAGACCAGTGGCATGTGTTCTGTAACTAATTGACAACCTGTATGACTGTGTCAAGGTAGCAAATTAATTGTGGTTGGCCATCTGCTTGTAAACCATGTTGTTCTGTCGTGGATGTACCAAATGGTACATGTGAAGTATTCAACTCTTTGATTTAAATCAGCCCAAAGTATAGGTGTTTTGAAAGCAATGTTAAAGCATGTTTTCCACTAAGGGGGTAAATATGACTGAAATGGTCTTTTTAGTTTCATAAACCACTAGCCCTTTAAAACAAGGTGGTTGGCATGTAATGGCCTTCAGCTGCGGGAGGCCAAACCCTGGTGGGAATAACAACATGTAACTTGAGGCATCAGTGGAAGCTGGGTACCACATTTGCATGAGAGCACAGAAGAAACAAATACGTGTTGAAAATCATAGCTGAGGCTAGAAAGGACCTCTGGAAGTGTATTTAGAATAATTCCAATCGTACCTTCTGGGATTGAGATGGCAGGAGAGAAGAATATCAATATCCAGCCCACACCAACTGCGAGCCATAGATTTTCTGCTGTGGTCCAGTGAGAGTCTCAGTGGTGATGGCTGCAATCAGATGCTAAATAAGAAGTTGTAATAAAAAGGACTTTAGTTAGAACTAGTAAAATGTGAAATGCCTCATTCCTTGGAAAACATGCAGTATTGACTGAGATTTAGAAACACATCCTGTAGGAGCAAGGATCCAGATTGCAGGCTCCAGAGCTGGCTCTGGCATCCTTTCCCTGCATGTGTTACTGTTCCTGTTAGAGTGCAGGGTTTCATTTATTTCAGTTTTTGCCTGGAAAGGTCTCAGTGTGCAACCAGAGAGGAAACCAGTGAAGAGCTGGGAACAAGGGCAGCCTCATCCAAAATCATCATCCATTTCTCCCACTCCTGCACTGGGATGTCACATGCATGCAGCTTCCCTGCTCCCAGGCTGTGGACTGGGCTGGAGTCACACAAAGTCCCTTTGTAACATTCCTGCCATGTCCAGCTGCACTGAAAACCTGTTTTCTTTCTGGTGTTGGTGATATCTAAGGGCTAACTTCCTGAATGAGAGGTGCTGCACATTAAACCTGTGTGATAGAGAAGAATGTGCCCCGATTCAAGTATAATTTCTATAAACTCCCAGAGCAGAGGCTGGGTACTGAATTTCAGGGGACAGAGGCAGAATGTAAATGTAAAGATGTCATTAGCAAAACAGGATCCTTGTACCACGGGCAAATCCAGCATTATAATGGAAACTTTTCTGATTTGAGTCTGATTAAGTCCTGTTATCTAGAGCTGCTCTCCAGGAGCTGCATGTGAAGCCATAGATTCCCTTTCCATTTGCAGTTAATTGTCTGGGAAATGGGGATTTCAACATCCTCTTCTCTTGTGGAATTGTCTTCTGTTTGGAAGCTCAAGTGGGGCTTCTCATTTGCCCCCTGTGTTGGAAGCCTTGGGTAGCTTGGAGGCAGGAAGAGCATGCTGCTGGATACGGGGCTTTAGCTTGTGTCGTTGTCATCGTGCCTGAGCCCAGGGATGGTGCCGGCTAGGAAGGGTTCCTCTGCTTGGCAAAAAACAGGTCTCGAGAGCAGGCTGCCTCCTTAGCAGAGTTATAGCAGGAAGGCTGCAGGACCCAGAGGTTTCTGAAGAGCTCTGTGCCTCTTCCCAGCACTAGGTCACCGGGCAGAGTGCCAGGGATAACACATCCTCAGGTGCTGTAGGGCTGCTGGTTGCTGTCCTGCTTATTTTTCCCTGTGTTTTTTTAACCTGTGTTTTGATGCTGTGAGGGAGACCTGAAAGCAGCTCCAGGCCCTAAAGGGGCTCCAGGGAACCTGGAGAGGGGCTTGGGACAAGAGCCTGTAGGGACAGGCCAAGGGCAATGGCTTGAACCTGCCCGAACAGGGGAGACTGAGCTGAGCTCTGAGGCATCATCCCTGTGAGGGTGCTGAGGCGCTGCAGAGCTCGTTATCCAGCGGGATCAGCACCTTGGTCCATGCCTGGGCATTGCTGAGCTCCACAATTAGCATCTGTGAGGCCAGGGGTGGCTCAGCAGGAGCGGCTCAGCCCTCCCAGCTCGGAGCCCTGTGCGTGACAGCTTTCCCTGCACTGTGTTTAAGTGGCAGAGGCTTGACTGGAGAGCCTTGATAAAGCAGAGAGCTCAGTCTGACGGGTGTGGGAAGGAGGTGAAAAAGGAAAGCTTATTTCCCTGCTCATCTCAGCCATGACTCAGGTTTCGTTTCCCTTGCGGAGGTTTCCCCTCTTCCTCTCTGCTGTCCAAGTGTTGTTCCTGTTGCATTTGCTATCTGCTTTCTAGCCTGGGGGCTGCTGTGAGAGGTGTCTCTTTGCTCTGCCGGCTGTTCCTGATGCTTCGTTTTCCTTGCTAATACCAATTGTTCCTGCCAAAATCATTTGGTGGTGTTATGTAAACCTAGAATCACATGCTAACGCTCTAATCCGGGCGCTGCAAAACGCACTGGATAGGAATCACCCCATCAGGCACATTGCACTGGAGTCCCCTTGGCTCAGCAGTCACCGGGGGTGGGATGCCACCAGCCACAACATCCACAGCCAGCATCACTGTGGTCACTGGTGGCTTTAGTGGGAGCATGACCCTATAAGTCACTCAGGACCTGGGATTTAAGCTGTTTGCAGAGCCTGGTACCTGCACAAGAAAGCTTGGTTTTGGCAGCGGGGTGTCTGTGTTTCTGCTGTTGGGTTTGTAGCAGTGTGGCAGATGCTCTGTGTGTGGTTCTGTGCTAGCACCAAACAGTGGCTTGCTGCATCTCTGCCTTGTCACGGTCCCTGGTCCAGGGCAAAGCCTGCTTGCGCGGTCCCCATGCTCCAGCAAATGGATCTGAGCTCCTGGAGCACCTTCATGGAGACACAGTGTTCCTGCAGAGGCTGCTGGATGGGCACCTCTTCTCCTATGCCAAATACCATGAGCCTTCCTCTGAAGTGTGCACACTCTTGGTGGCAACCAGTTATTTACCTGGAATGTGATATTAACAGAAATCTTAATGAACTTCCCAGCAATGCCTCGTATTTGGCAGCCAGAATCATTAAAAGGAAAGCGAGAGCTCCACCATTGCTTTGTGCCCAGCCTCTGCCCCGCACATGCCACTCTTTCTGACATTAAAGAGATGAAATCCTGCTGAGCTGGCAGGTGATGCTGATGGACGTTTGGAGGGGATTAGGGTAAATCCATTCCTCCTTCTGATTTAGCTCAAGATTTGAATTCATTGATAAATTTTGTTCAGGTTACATCTCTGAAACCTGCTCCAAGCCAGTGAATCCGCAGGGGTGTAAATGAAGGCAGAACATGTTTCTGGAGCAGAAAGGCCAATGCATTAACCTTTATAAGGTTCATGAATGTTTAAGATCACTGTGTATCTATTCCTGTTGTAGTGTTCAGTTAACCCATGCTGCCACAGAATTAAAGGGTGCCTGGGCTGGCTCCTTGGCTGCAGGAACCTGGCCTGTTGCTCCTGATGCTCCTGCTGCACTGCAGTATGGCTTGAGATGCTCTGCAACAACTGACCTGTGTGTGCAGGGTGGTCTGTTCACATGTCACTTCAGTTTCAGCCAAAAAATGCCATCTCTCAAACTAGGGATGAAGTGGAATGTGTTCAGGGACTAGATCCAGCCAAAGCTGCGTTGGTATCCTGGCTGCTGTTTTTCTTCTGTGATGGCATTGCAGTGGGACTAGAGGTTAAAGAGGGTGCTATTGGCAGCCTCCAGCAGCTTCTGGACCCTTTGGTATATCTGCATGCATCCTAAAGCAGCAGGACTCCACAGTGTGCTGCTATACTGCGCTCCAGCATCAAAAAGATTTTCAGAGGAGCATTGAGACCTACAGTGGTAACTGACCACTCTTACAGTGAAGGAATTGTTCCTAACCTCCAGGCTAAACCTCTCCTTTCAAAGCTTGATGCCGTTTCCTCTTCTCTTACCACTTCTTCCTTGGGAGCAGAGCCCAGCCCCTCCTGGCTCCATCCTCCTCTCAGGCACTTGGAGGGAGCCATCAGGTCCCCCCTGAGCCTTCCCTTCTCCATCTGAACCCCCCAGCTCCCTCAGCCGTTCCCCATCACCCCTGTGCTCCAGGCCCTGCACCAGCTCCATTCCCTTCTCTGGCCCCACTCCAGACCCTCAATGCCTCTCCTGTAGTGAGGAGCCCAGAGCTGAGCACAGGATTTGAGGTGCAGCCTCACCAGTGCCCAGTGCAGGGGCACAATCCCTGCCCTGGCCCTGCTGCTGCACTGGTGCTGGTACAGGCCAGGATGCTGGGGGCTTCTTGCCTACTCATGTTCAGCTCCATCAATCAGCACCCCAGGTCCTTTTCCATGAGCAGCTTCCCATGAATGCCCTGTGAACACAAATTCACAGCAACCACTCAGTGAAGCTGTGGTGCCTCTGGAGGTGCCAGTCCCTGTGTGTCTGCTCGCTTCAAAGCCCCTTTGGCTGCAGCTGCAAAGTGAGCCCAGTGAAGTTTGGCTGCTGCCGTGGAGCATTTTGCAGTCTGTAATGTGGTGACTTGTATCTCTCATGAAAGAGAGCACTGTCAATGTACTGCGGGCCAGGAGGAGCACTTATCCCCACTGTGATCTGAAGTTCCAGGCTCTCTACAATAGGACTAAAGTCTGAGATGGTCTGAACATCTGATGGTCTCTTTGCTTTCTCTGAGTTGCTTTGGATTTATACGGCTATAGAAGCACACACAGACCCATGCTGATCATTATAGATGTTGATGGGATGGGTAGGTAAAATGAAGCTCAATGGTAAGTCACAGGCAACTCTGAATACTTTCAAGAACATAAAACTTGGGAATACTTTAGAAAATAACCTTTTGTTTTTCAGTGTGCCACTGGAATATAATTTTTCTTAAAGTAGGGGGAAAGAGAGCTTCAAACTAAATACATTATTAAACAGAGCTTCCTTAAGCTCTGCTATTAAGCAAGAGGGTTTTGAGGCAAGCGTTTTCCAGTTTCCTTATGTTGCTGTACAACCTGGTGTTTGCCAATGAGTGTGTCTCCTTCAAGAGGGGCAAAATGTGAAGTTAAATTCACCATATGGTGGAGGAGGATGTTTGATATGCATTTTTTGTGTGACGTTGGTAGTTTGTTTAAAATCAAGTTACCTTTGTATTTGCTTAGTTTAACCAGGAAAATAACGGCTGTTGTAATGTCTCTATTAGAGGAATATTGTTTTAAAGCACTTTGGGGTTGCATTAGTTGAGTGCAAAATGAATTCCTCCTCTGGAGCAAACAAACCCCAGTGGGGTTGAATGCTGGGAGCTGACAGCTTGATGTGGGGATGTGCTCACAGGCGGGTCTCCAGGGGCTGGTTCTTGATGGAATTCATCACGCTCCTTCTCTTCCCTCCCTTCGCTCACCTCAGTGAAACAGCATCTCACCCCTGGACATGGTTATGGCACTGACATCGAACTGGGAGAGACTGTATGGCAAGGGGGGGATGGGGGGGTATGCACTCAGCCTGAGGGTAGAAGAGTCATAGAACCAGCTTGGTTGGAAAAGCCCTTTAAGCTCATCCAGTCCAACCATTGCCCAGCACTGCCAAGGCCACCCCTAACCCATGGCACTGAGGCCTCATCTCCACAGTGTGTGAACCCTTGCAGGGCCGGTGCCTGCAGCCCTGCCCTGCCTGTTCCAANGCCCAGCACTGCCAAGGCCACCCCTAACCCATGGCACTGAGGCCTCATCTCCACAGTGTGTGAACCCTTGCAGGGCCGGTGCCTGCAGCCCTGCCCTGGGCAGCCTGTTCCAATGCCTGAGCACCCTGTGGGCAAGGAATTGTTCCTCAGCTCCATCTAAACCTGCCCTGGGCCAGCTTGAGGCCGGTTCTTCTTGTCCTAAAGCACCTAAAGGTGCCTGCACGTCCATGTCTGAGCCTTATCCAGAAGCCAGCTCAATAGAGCTGCAGATGCACACACAGGTTGTGAGCTGAGGCTTCTGAAAGCTTGGCACAGATTGGTTTTCAGGCAGCATCCAGTGATGTCGTATAGCAAGCATTAGAAGAACAACATCTGGTAGCTCTGCTGTCTACATGCCCACTGCAAATAATTCTTCAGACCCGTGTAAACGTTCAGTTTAGTCACATAACAGTGTGGGAAGAGACTCACACAGTCAAGGCCACCTGCTTGCCTCTTTTTCTTTCACATAAAATAATGAGGATGGTGTTTTGTATTCTGTTTTGTTTCCAGTGCAATAAGTGACACTTTAAAAGCAGCTAAATGCATTAGGAAGAGAAGTCAGGATCTCTTATTGCAGAGGTGTCAACATTTTTATTTTAAGCTTAATGTTGCAGTTAGTTCATTATCTCCACATTGTAAAACACAGGCGGGGAGGACTTGGGTGCCCTGCTGCAGGGATTAGGTCCTGGCTGTGGAGGCGAGGTGTTTCTTGGGAAGGGTTGCTCATGCAGATCTGGGCTCTGGAGCTCCTGTTCTGCAGCCCCTTGGCCCAGGATGGTGGTTTCCAGTGGTGGATGTGGCAGTGCCTCTTCTCTATCTGAAAGTGCTCATAGCTAGCGTGAAGCCATGAGAGTAGGCATGGTAAAAGTGCTGTGCAAGCTCCAGCCCTGGTGTGTGTTATGGTGTGCCCATAGGATGCAAACCTCCCAGACTGCAAGGGCCTTGAGCAAGCTCTCTGGTGGAAGGTGTCCCTGCCTGTGGCAGGGGTTGGGACTGGATGAGCTTTAAGTTCCCTTCAACCCAAACCAGTCAGAGATTCTGTGGTTATAAGAAAGTACAGTTATTGTGCAAGTGAGAAACTGTGGTTTAATCTCATCTTTACTTCCAGAAGACCTTTGGAGACAGAGATGCCATCAGCATCCTAGAACTACGCAATGCAGGGTTTGATGCAGACACCAGCGTTTTGCATCAGGCTGCTGTGTTTCAGTAGCACTGACTTCAGAAGGGGCTCTAAAATAAATAGGATTGGTCAGACATCCCTGGTGGGTTGCAAAACTTGGACTTCAGACATCAAAGAATCAATCCCACCTCTGGATTCCCTGAGCACTACGGTCAATTACCTTGTGATGCAGCCTCCTGAAGACGCGTGGTTTATGATTTTACCCAAATCATCAAAGCTGACAAATTTCATCAATCCTATTCCTTCCTCCCAGTGACCACACGCTTGGTGAAATGTTCACATTCTTCCTTCCTCTTTTTCTCTGTGTGAAATGTCCTGCCTTCTTGTATGGAGCACTGCAGAAAAGCACACAGCTGCCTGTGATATGGGAGCCGCTGGTGCTGCTCTGGGAGGTGGAGCAGCAGCTCTTCAGGCTTGCAGAATGCTCCCTCTTTAGCACATCATCTTGTTTCTTTTCCTTTTGGAAAACTGGGGAAAAAAATGTTAAAGGAGGAGCTCATCTACTTTCCTGCTCATCACCTTGTGGCAGTGATGAGAGGACAGGCTGCGAGAGCTGGGTTTGTTCAGCATCGAGAAGAGAAGGTTCCTTCAGGGGAGACCTTAGAGCAGCTCCAGTGCCTAAAGGGGCTGCAGGAAACCTGGAGAGGGGCTTGGGACAAGGGCCTGTAGGGACAGGCCAAGGGCAATGGCTTGAACCTGCCAGAACAGGGGAGACTGAGCTGAGCTCTGAGGCAGAAGCTGCTCCCTGTGAGGGTGCTGAGGCGCTGGCCCAGGGTGATGGCCCAGAGAAGCTGTGGCTGCCCCATCCCTGGCAGTGCTCAAGGCCAGGTTGGACACAGGGGCTTGGAGCAAGCTGCCCGTGGCAGGGGTTCGAGCTGCAGGAGCTTTAAGGTTCCTCCCAACACAAACCAGGCTGGGATTCTGTGAGAGGGTTGATAGGAAAGGTGACCACTAAACTGATAACTACCGATTGCATGGCTTTTGCTGAGCTCCTAAGCAATGACCTTCAGAAATGGAGCAAGGTCCAAGTTGTTGGTGAAGATCATGAATTGCATGGTCTGTGTGGGAAGGATAGTGCTGACAGAGGCAATCTCCCCAATCCAGTGAATGCCCAAGGCCCTGCTGAGCGGTGGCATCAGGAGATGGCCCTCAACAGGGGCCAGCACACAGATGTTGACTTGGGTTGGGGTCTCTGCCTCTGCCCACTGATGGGGGAGCTGTGGAGGAGAGGAAGGCTTTAAAATGAACACAGACTGTCCAACGGGCATAGGCATACATGTGAAGACTGACCTCTCTGTTGCATTGTGCTGGTTTCATACAAAGGATTGCAGAGATCCACTCTGGACCTCTCCAGAGATCCCACTTCTCTTCCCTGTCCACACATGATGGGGAGTTCCTCCTGCCATGAGAGAGGTGCTCAGTCTCCATCCAAAGGGTTGTGTCTTGACATTCCTTGAGGTATGAAGCCTTCTCTGATACTTTGGGACTTCAGCTCGCAGTACCATCTCTACTGATCTTGGGCATCACTTATATTTAACACCTGTTAAATCTGGTATGAGCTGACTTGATTGAAAAGACAAAAAAGAAAGAAAACCTTAAAACATGAAGCCCAAGAGATGGGTAAATTTAAGTGCTATTAATGGGTTATTGGTAGTGTCCAGCTGTGTCTATTGATTCAGTTCTGCAGACTGGGAAGCCCTGTGTCTTTGTAATGAGTGGTATCTGGTTTCCTTCATCTCCTCTATCCTTTCCTCTTTGCTTGTCCCACCTTTGCTTCATGAGCCCTGCCAGCTGCATCCATGCAGACAAGAGGGAAAGTTGCCCTGAGATACCCATGCTTTGGAGAAGCTGTTGGACCCATCAGAGCCCTACAGCCCCAAAGCTCCTGGTGTTGGAGGTACAACAGCTCCTAGTGCTGCTCCTACAAGTGTCATGAGACTGCGGCCTGAGGCCAGGATGAGGGGCCTCACCTGGAAGGTATTTGTTTACAGACTTCAGTTTGATCCCTTTGCGGCTCCTCCCACAGAGCCTTGATGATGGTGAACGCTTCTCTCCACCAAGTCACTTTGAGTGGTGAGTTAAATCACTGCATTTTTTTCGCCTCCAGTATTCAGTGTTCTGAGCTAAATTAGAATAGAAACCTTTTCCAACCGTTCCTTTTAATAAAGTATTTAGTTAATAGATGATGCATAGCTCACAAAGCTTGCAAGAATCTGACACGGGCTATCATAATATTATGATGTTTAACAGCAAAACCTACTGCATTATCAACTTACCTCTATAGCATGGAGGAGGCAACAGCTGAGGCATAAAAACTAATGCTTCAGTATGACAGAGCTAAAATTGAACTTGGCAATTACCGCGTGCATGATTCGCAGTATTGTGAAGTGAAGCTACTATATAAATCAGCTCCAGTAATCACAGGGTTTAAAATTAGTCAGTTACTATTAACTCTGCCAGTGTTAGCATATGTTCGAGAATTATAAAAGTGAAAGGTATGGAATATCTAAAGTACAGGTTTAAAGTAAACCGCTCGAACAAGCTCCCAGTGGGAGGATTTTAAGTTCATGCAGAAGTAAGGTTTTGGGTACTCTGAGAAAGGTTTGTGGAACATATTTAATTGCACATTGCAGTGTAATCTTTTGAATGCTTAACATCCTTCAGAAAGCACCTTTTCATGTTCCCAAAGACTTTCACAGTTCACAGAGGGGAGAGTGATGATTGAAGTTAATTTTTTCTCCTCTCCAGGTTTTTTCTTCCCGAGCAGTGCTATTCAAATAGGCTGCCGAGCTCTTCAATGCCAGGCACAGAAAAAAAGAAACAGCAGGATAATGTTTTAAAATCATTATGGGGAAGTGAAAGGCTGCTCTGAGCACAGCACAGAAATTAGCAACTGCTATGATTGCTGAATTCTTATTCAGTGCAAAATTCATGGAATTTGCTGCTATGGAGAAACAGGGCTGTCAGGTTATTTAATAGGATTCTAAATTAGGTAGGGTGCACAAATATTTTAGGTGGGACACCGAGCTGTGTGTTGCTTTAGGAGGCCGGAGCTGGGAGCAGCTCTGCTGGGTCAGATGGCTGCTTTCTGTCCAGCCCTGTCCCCTCGCTCCTTTGGTTCATGATAATGTTTTCAACTTGATTTTTGAAGTGATGCTCTTTGGGTCTTGGTGAGATGTGGCTGAAGCAGGGTGAGGGTCAGTGACTGCCTTGCTACGGGGCTTGTGCCCCTCGCTCAGGACTTGCTGCATCAGGAGGATGCGCAACGATGCAATTCTGAAAGCGTTGCATCCAGTGTTAGAGGGATGGTGGAGGAGGAGATGGCACAAGGCCTCTGGGATCCTTCAGCCTGGCCTGGGCTGCTGAAAGCAGCTGCTGGAGGATGCTTCTGGCACATAATCCCATTTTGACTGCCTCAGTCCTTGGTTTCTCCCTCCCTGCACCCCGTCCAGGGAAGGCAGGCAGTCTTCTGGTGAAGTTTGCCAGCTAGATGGTTTTCCTGCTGGTGAATCCAAACCCACATTTCCTTAACTTCATCCATAGCTCAAGCTGGTCCTGCCGCACCCAGGCAACATCCCGTGTGCTCCTGCTGCCAGTTCCTATCCCTCTTTTCTCTCTTTCTGTGTCTGACCTTCAGATTCTAACGTAAATCATGATGACTTCTGTGGGCTTTCTTTTTCCACACTTGCCTGTTGTCCATACAGCTTTGTTCAGTTACAGCCACGTCTGGTTCCAGAATAGGCAGCTTGTATCTTGTTCCTAACTCCAGTGAAGTGGAAACGTTTCAGCAAATCTGTGCTTTAGTCTTTCTTTACTTTTAGTCCCCCCATGTGTCCTAATTATTTAGTGCAACTCATTCAGCCAGAGTTTTTGAAGATGCTCACACTCTGGCAGGGAGCAAGATCAGATTAGACTGTCTTTTCTCTCTTTCTCCTTTTTCCCCCTTTCTTTCTCTCTCTTGCTTTTAAAAATAGAGAAATAAGAGGAGGACTCTGCTATCCTGGCAAGCAGCACGCAGAAAAATGCTTTCTTAATCACAGTGCAGCCTGCTCAGGTGGAGAGATGGGGAAGTTAACACCGAGGCTGTTTGGGTGCTGATCCAGGGCAGCACCCGCACGTGATAACAGAGTTAAGTCTCTCTGTGATAAAGACTGAAGACTGTGAAGGTCACTGTGCACACATGAGCCTATTTGCCATCATGTTGGGGGCTTTATATTTTGGAAATAGGCTCTGTTATTTGTCTCAGCAGCAGGAAGACGTTACCTTATCAGTCACAGATAAAACTTGCTGCATTCCGTTAAAGGCTTTTGGAAATACATAATTCTCAATTGGCTGATACAGGGTAAATTGCCACCATTCTCTCTGCCAGTAACTTTAAGATTCACGAAGAATTTATCAGTACATTTAACACTTCCATTGGAACTCTATTTCTGAGGTTATGGAAATGAGCTACAAATGAAAGTCACAACTCAAAAAGCAGGAAACATGCCTGTAAGCGAGGAAAAAGCTGTCACTGGCATTGTGAAGAAAGAGAGGTATAAATAGGGCATTGGGTTAGAAAGCAGGAAATCTGCGTGCTGTGGGTTTTACTTGGAATTTCTTCTGGTGACCCTAGATAAGATTGTTAACCCTTGGCTCTGCAGACGGTTGTACGTGCTCATTTATGGGCTCTGCTTCTGGCTTTTGGGATTGTCTGCATGAGCTAACTGTTTGAAAGCGTCACCACTCCATCAATCATGGCTGTGCGGTTTTCATGCTTAGTGAGGATCACTTCACCAGAGAGACTGGATTTCTCAATGTTTCCTGTGCAGTAGTATTTAGTCCTGTCCCCTCATTGCATGGCCTGGGGAGAGACTCTCACAGTGAAGGGTCTGTCCTCACAAGCAAGGAAGGGGATTGTGTCACAGATATGGTGTCAGTTCCTGCTGCAGATGAGCTTAATGCAGTCGATGACCACAACTTCAGTTTAATTTTATAGAGAAGGTAAAATAAATCGTGTAAATCAGGGGCAGTTTTTATATATCCATGGTGGACCCAAAAGATCCTTCCATGGGAACCAGTGCCATGGGTGTCCATGTGTGTTGGTCCTTGCTTGCAGCCTGCACGGAACCAGGGCTGTGTCCTGGGAGATGTCAAATCCCAGTTTCCAGGGACAGGCACGTTTCTGCCCAAAACACAATATGGTCTTACAGCCTCCTATCAGCACTGCTGAGTGTGTAGCGTATCAGCAGAACATGATCTGGTGTTTGTCAAGCTTGTCTATATAACTGTTCAAAGTGGGTATTTTAGGGGTTTTTATGGCATATACCAGATACAGCAATAGGCAGGGGCGAAACCATCAGGGGTGGGGAGTTGCAATGGGAAAGCCAAAGAGACAGGTAACAGGTAGTTACTAGTAAATGAGGTGCTGAGCAGCATCCAACCCATGACAAGGTTAGGGAATGTGCATTGCATCATGCCCTCTGCAGTTGGAAATGCAGGTCTTGGAGCATCCTGGGTAACTTGGAGCATCCTGAATGTGCCCCAGAGGGGATGCTGTCTCCCCTCCTGCCCACCACTATCTGGACGTGCTTTGGGTTTTGTGGTGATGTCCTGTTCCTGGGATGACCCAGCACTGCTCCACCAGGCAGCCAGGGGAATTTGGCCATGGAGAAGAGCCATCCCACAGCTGTTAATGACTTAAAAACCGTATCGAGGCAAAATCAATGTTGTGAGAAGGGAGCCTGGCCTCTCTGGCACTGATGCCTTTAGCTCCCAAGCTGACACCTCCAGTGCATATGTAAGTCAGAGGGTCATGTGGGTCTGTAATAACACGACAAATGGGTATGATAGTTCTGACTGCTGCAAGTTATACATTTGTCCTAAGGAGTTATTTCAGACTTGCACAGTGTAAAATTGTCTCACAGCCTGAAATCGTATCTCAAATAGAAATAATAACCTCCAATCTCTGCAATCCTTGCCTGCTCTATAATAAAGAAATGGTGACTTCCCCAGAGGTGTCATCCCAGCAGCAGCACAGCTGCTTCACAGGAGTGCTGGCACCAAGGCGTGTTTGTCTCACAGATGAGATGCAGGAATTGGGATGTTTCCCACACATCTTATGAGTCTGTAAAAGTTGGTAATCACAGGTTTTGTTGGTTTGGGGGTTTTGTTGTATTTTGCTCTTGGCTCAGTTTTCTGAGGATTAGAATATTTAAAATGAAAATGTGATGAATGCTGTGTACCTGGGCAGGGGGCACTGATCAACTCTTGAAAGCTAAATCTGAATCCAGGTTTCAGGGGGAAACCATGAAGCATTCTCCATGTTTCTTGTCCTTTGATGTCGCTTGCCCCTGTGCACGGAATGATGAAATAGTTTGGGTTGGAGGGGACCTTAAGGCTCACCCAGTTCCAACCCCTTCCACTGGAGCAACTTGCTTCAAGCCCCTGTGTCCAACCTGGCCTTGAGCACTGCCAGGGACCATCTCACTGTGATGCTTCTGGTGCTTTCATAGCGATGTTCCTAGTGCCAAACCTGCACTCTGGTGACAGTGCAAGGAGTGACTTTTCTGCCTTTGACTTAAAGCCCCAAAGCTGAGCATATTTGGAAAAGGCTTTACACTGCTTGCAGGGCCCTTTGCAGAAGCTGTAGCTGAAACTGGTGGGGACAGAGCAGTCGGCCCCTTTGTAGGCAAAGCAGAATCTGTCTCGTCTGGGGCGCAAGCAAACATTTGCTCTGTGGGCTGCGCTGCAGCGGCTCTTCTCTTGGTGCAGGTTGTTTTGTTTCCTGTGGTGTCTGTGTTGCTGTTGAGGCAGTTCCACGAACCTCCTGTTTCTCCCAGGGCTGTTTGCATGGCAGGTGTTTGCTGTGATAAAACATTGATGGGGAGGAGGAAGAAGGAAGGTTTTGTTCTCCGGCTGTCCCTATCTCTTGTTGTTTTTCAGGTGGGAAGTACAGAAGTGCCTTGGTTGATTTTGAAACCAAGGTCAAGATATCTAGAGAATTTGTAGAATTTGGATATATCTGGGGTTTGGAGCAGATTGGAATAACGCTGTTAAATCCCTGCCTTGCTACAAGTTGGAGCTGGGTGCTGTTTGGGCAGCAGTGTTCAAGGTCAGGTTGGGCAGGAGGACTGGAACTGAATGATCATAAGGTTGTTTCCAACCCTAACCATTCTGTGATTCTATGGATAGAGGAGCAGGGCAGAAGGTGTGATGGGCAGTGAGGTATCCCAGGATGCATGCTGGGCATTCAGCACTGTGTGCCTATCTGTGGTGCTGCCCAGCCAGCGTTGCTGGCACCCCAAACACAGCACGTTCCTGCTCATGGTGTCTTTGTTGATGTCATCAAACCGGAAGGAAAACTGGAAAAGCATTATAAAAACCTATGGACACAAACCTCTGGACTCCTTGATGGGCAGAGCTGCCCACTGACTGCCTGGATCCTTCCAGCGCAGGATGAGAGCTCAGCACGCTCCCAGCCCATAGTGTGCAGTGGCACAGGCTGAGCCCCGAGCCTTCCTCTGGCATGTGAGGGAAGGGCTGGTGGCTCTGTGGGGGTCAGAGCCCCGTCTGGTGCTTGAGCTGGTTTGGGGCCCTGTAGGACGTGGGCCCTGAAAGACCGTTGCACAGCAGGAGTGGTAGGTGAGAGGAGCAAGCAGCACTGGAGAGGGAGGACGGTGAAAGGAGACTTGAGGGGGCAGGGACAACGAGCTGCACTTCCTTGTATTTTAGGCTCTGCATTGCTGCTGTGGTGCCTCTGCCCAGCCCTCTCCTGCCTTTTCTTCCTGCCTGGTCTTCCTGCCAGCTCTGATTTTCTGCCCTGGCAGGCTGAGGCTGTCCCAGGTGTAACTAAAGATGGAGCAGAGTGAGAAGAAGGTGATTTTGCTTTTATGCTGTGATAAATGGAGTATAAGGTGATTTTGTATTCAACAGAGATGCTGAGTATTTAATAGCAACCTGTACCCTACGAGAGAGCTTCTTCCCTAATGTTGCAGGTGGCAGGTTGGGAAGCCAGGATCTTGCTTAATCACATTGCTCCTTTATTCTTTCTGCAGAGAAGTATGTAGGGTTCTTCTTCTCCCCTTCCTAAAGAGCAACAAACTCACCTGGACCAGCTGCTTTGTGGGGTGTTGAGCAACATCCATATACCCATGGGGAAATCAGGGATAAAGAGGGGAAAATCCTGCAGGACAAGTGCAGTGTGGAGTCTCTTCCCTGGCAGGAACTGAAGGAGGAAGCTCACTGCACCAGATGTGACACTAAGTGGGTTTGAGGAGAGCTGTGGAAGGGGATCACTGCATTGCACAAGTCTGGATGACCTCCAGTGGGACCAGCCAAGTTGGCTGGGAGGCTGTGCCTTCGGGGAGGCCATGTGCTGCAGGCTGCCCACACTGTGCAGGGCTCAGGGCCCTTTGGTGACATAGAATTGTTTTTCTAATACATAAACTGAAAAAAAAGGCCCCACTTTTGTCTTAATAGAAACAAAGACAGGAGGTGATTGCCCCAGAAACTGCACTGTGCAGAAGCTCCCTGTGGCTGTGGGTTTTGTGTCTATCTGGCTCTAACTATCTGATGAACCGTTTCTGTTGGGTTTTTCTTGTCTGTTTTTCTTCTATTTTTAACCTTTTTCTATTTTCCCTGCTTGAAGGAAGCCAGCAACTTTTCCTGGCCAGTTTGTAACTGTGCTGTTCCCAGCTCTAGCCATTAGCAGTGTGTTCATACTTGGTGTAAGCAAGCGTTCTCCAAACTCCTGTCCGCATGCCAGGCCTGAATGCGGCCTCCAGAGAGGATATTAAATGACTTTTAAAACCTCTCTGCAGTATTACATGTGTAACACACCGTGGGTTTGGCATTAGTATTGACTGATGCTGCAGGATGAGGATTGCAGGTGGCTGGTGAGCTCAATTGGGACTTCCAAGTGCCAATGGGATTCAGGTACCTCCTGTGTGGGCTTAAGGAACTGTCCAATCTACTCCTAAGAGCTAAATATGCATTAAAAGTTAAACATTCAGTTACTCTTAGTACTAAAGGGAGAGGTACCTGCACTCAACTCAAAGGAACAAACCAGTAAGTGATGCATGGGTTTGGGTGTTATTTTTAGTCATTGCAATGAACACTTTTGCTTTATGCTTGTTTTCCTCATTCTTGTGTACTTGCTGTTCCTGTTCACCATTGCTCACGTGCTGTCCTGCCCAGGGACTTCTAACACCCAGCAAGAGCCGCAGTCAGGGCTGATCCCCACATTTGCAGTACCAGGCAGGGTGTGTTTTAGTTTGTGTCACTGTGCAGACATCCCTGGCTCTCTGCAGGGTGTGCTGAGCTTTTTCTTGAAGCTGCACTACTCAATGGCTATTTCCAAAGGAGAGGCGTTCAACTAATTGATCTGCAGCAAATCCTACAGTGCAAGATTGCTTGGAACTAGACTGAGGTGACTGCTTCACTAAGTTGGCACATTGGCATTGAGAGTAAATCCTAGAGCAGAGAGGAAGATGAAATTCAAGATCTGCTGTAGCTGGAAAATGGGATATACGCTGTCTCTTTAATACTTGGCTGTTAAACAGTGGTAAAGGGTGATACCCTTCACTAGAAGAAAATTAAATGCAACAAGCATTCACCTCGTTGCAAGATCATAGAATCATAGAATGGTTTGTATTGGAAGGGACCTTAAAGCTCATTCAGTTCCAACCCCGTGCCATGGGGAAGGACACCTTCCACTGGAGCAGCTTGCTCCAAGCCCCATCCAGCCAGGCCTTTGTGAAGATCTTGTTGAGAAAGGGGTTTAGCAGCTTTGGATGCTTCAGGGAAGTTATAAGTCTAGCTGGGGTTGTCCTTATGGAGATAACTCTTTGCAGCCTTGCACAGTGCAGTGCCAAGCTACCAATACAATAAAACATGGATTAAAAACACCCAAGTCCTGTCTAAACCTCTGACACTGGTATTGCCAGCAACTTCTTAGCTTAATACTTCTAACACATAGTTGTGGTTTTTACACTGGCCTGATTCTGACAGGGATATGGTTAGTGTTAGTCATTGCTCATGGCTGGCATTAAAGTAGGCTCAGAGGGAAGCTGCTCCTTGGTTTGTTCTCACCCAAGTCTTGCTGTCATTGGCATCTTGTTACAAAGAAAGGTATCTATGTGTTATCAGATAAACGGGAGAATGTTTCTGATAAAGCTACAAAGACAAAGCCCGTAGATAAGATTCTCTTGAAGTGTGAGGCCCCTCTGAAATCTGCTTGTTCTTACAGGTTCTCAACCAACCCTTGCGTACTGCAAGAGAGAAAGTCCTTGTGCATCAGACCAGTAGCAGATGTCAATTAAAACACAGCTGAATTACAGCCAGTTTGGGCGCCAGGAGGAAGGGCCAAGTTTGTCATTGTGAATGAGGTTCCTGTGCTACCGGGGTTCTCTCTATTCACAGATTGGGTGTTGACACCCATTCTATTTCACTGAATGCGTTTGCCTGGAGGTATTGTTTAAGGAGTAGCTTTGTGTGACTGAATTCCAACCTGTTGGGTGTTTGCAAGCAATTTGGTGTGGTATTTATTGGTTTTCATGTGACTGGTGTGCAGCTGAATAAATGTGTGCTCCTTACTTGGAATGTTTGCAAGAAGCAGCGTGGAGCCAGCTTGAACACACAGCCTCAAGCGGTGCTCTGCATCCCAACAACTGTCCTGAGCTGCATGAGGAGAGCTGAAAGCAAAGTCACTTCCTGGAAAGCAGAGAGGAGGAAAACAGTTGTGCTGTTAATGAGTCTTGTTGGCAATTTTATGGGGGTTTTTATACGTACAGGGTCTATAAGGTATCTGGAGAGGGACTTTGTACAAGGGCAGGTAGTGATAGAACAAGGGGAATGGCTTTAAAGTGAGAGAGGGTAAATTCAAATTAGACACGAGGACAAAATTCTTTACTAATAGTCAAGAGATGGAGTGAGTGGAGAGACACTGGAACAGATTGCCCAGAGAAGCTGTACATAGAATGGTTTGGGTTGGAAGGGACCTTAAAGCTCATTCTCCCTCCAACAGGCAGGGCCCCCTTCCACTGGAGCAGCTTGCTCCAAGCCCCTGTGTCCAACCTGGCCTTGAGCACTGCCAGGGATGGGGCAGCCACAGCTTCTCTGGGCCGTCACCCTGTGCCAGCGCCTCAGCACCCTCACAGGAAAGAACTTTTGCCTAAGAGAACATCTCATTTACCTATACCGTGCTGGTATAGTGTTAAGTGTTAAGTATTAAATATATAATATAGTGTTAAATATTTAGTATACTGCTGGTATTGGTGTTAAGATATTAACCCCAATATGAGCTCTGTGCCCCTCCAGCTTGCATTGCAGAAGCATGTCTTTATGTTGCAGTCACTTTCTTGTGCGCTGTCTCTCAAAGCTGGAAGGATGCACTGTGTTAGGGGGACTGGGGCAGCAGCACCCTCATTATTTTGGCTATCACACACACAAAACACTTTAAGTCATCACTCACAGATTGTTATCCTGCACTTCTATCACATCCCATAACCACCACCTTCCTCTTCTGATAGCAATTGCAAGAGCACAAGTAAAATGCAAGACCTGATTGATGAAGGGCTATGAATTCCCAAATAGAGTGGATTTGAGAGTTTAAAAATGGTTATCTCTTATGCTTCTGTTTGTGGCTCGTGTCTCTGGACCAGCACAGGACTCAGAGGGCAGCACCAAACCCAGCTGGGCAGTTTTGGTGTTGATTTAAGCCTTTCCTAAGGCGTGATGTGTTTGCAATGATACTGTTAATTTAGTAAACCTTTGGAGTGGCTGCTGCCCTGTGATCTGTATTACATACCCTCAGGCAGGCAGATCAACATCCACGCCAGGGAGTTTTAGTGGAATTAGGGCATCCAGAGACAAATGGAATGATGGTGAGTTCGGCCGGCTCATCCCAGGGCTGCGTTTCAGGTGAGCTCATGGCACAGCCGGCCAGCGGGGAGACAGCACTGGATGAGATGAGATGAGATGAGCAGGGCTCTGTCTTGGTTAGCAAAGACTACAAAGAGCAGATGTATTACTTATTTATGTAGCCCAGATCCTGGTGTGACAGAGTGTGGCACAAAAGCTAAAATGACAGTAATTAGAATGGATCCGCACTCAGTGACCCAGGGAAAAGTGAAAACCCAAGAAGATAATGAGTAAAAGAGGCAACACACACCAGAAAATGGTGATGGTTACAATTTGGATGAGAATCGAGCTCCTAAAGCAGACTGGCTCCTGGAAATCCCATTAAGGTTGACAAACATCCAGCTCCAGGATTTGGGAAATATCACAGTGAACATCTGTTCAGGTAAATAATGAGGGTGAATCCAGTTGCTGTTTGAAAACGCTGCCTGCTCCTTCTGCTTAAGGTGAGCCTGTTAGTACAGGCTGCCTGTTGAAACAGCTCGCTATCATTACAGCACTAACAATTACCATATTCTCTGTGGTTGGGGATTATGGAACACCTGGCTCCCAGCATTAACTGCAGCGTGGCACCACAACTGCTCCCGCAACAGCAGCTCTGAGGATAACCCACGTTCTTGGCTTTAAGGATGATAGATTGCTGAAGAGTTGTGGTGTTTATGAGCCCTCTGAAATGGGCGAGATTCCAGCCAATTCAAGTCTGGATTCTGTTCTAATTTGCTCACTGCTCCATCCGTCCGTTTCCGGTTGGGTTTTAAACCCAATCAAATCGGGGTTCTCTGATATTTCTTGAAACTGTTTTGGGTTTGTTTGGTTTTGAGGAGGAGGCCCAGCTCATGAGCCGAAAAAGACCTCAAAGGCTCTATCTGAAGACGGCTTTGATTGCACTCAGTTGACTGGGGGCACTGGTTCAACATCTTCATTTTATAGGCATCCAGCACAAATAATTCAGAGCCCCAGAATTAAACCTGAGAAGGAGCCATGGTCATCCAGGAGAGCTGGGATGGTCAGGCTGGCTTCAGACAGTCCTGTTGACTTGTGAGGTCTTCTGGTTGGCTTTGGCTTTTGTGAAAATAACTGGAGGAGAATCAGACTCCTGCAGGGACATGTGTGAGCTTGTATGCCTTTGGAGGACAGGCTTGCAGCCTTGCCTCTTGCATCCCTGGTAATACACCAAGTGGCACTGTCTTGGCTGCTTCAGTACAGGAGAACTATGACAATGTGGTCCGAGTTACCTCTCAGCCAGAGAACAAAGTGTGTGTGAGTGCGTGGCTATAACTGGGCAAGAGAATGTTACAGGCTGATCTGTGTGCACAGGTTGGGCAGTTAATCAGGGCTGGATCGGGTGCTTTTCCAGAGCTTTATTCATGTGTAAACTCCATTCATGTGTAAAGGAAAACAGCCTTGTACTGGAAGCACAGTGCACGAGTCAAACACCCAAATGCAGCCATCCCTTTGCCTCTGCTTGCTGGAGCATCTTCTGAGTGACAGCCTGGCTGGTCCTGTTCTGACCAGCACCCTGAAAACAGCCCCTTTTCTCCTCAAAATGTTTGCCATTTCTGCAGATGTGGGGGTACTCCTATGGCTGTCCTTGGTGAACAGAACATCCCTGACATGGTAACATACTGCAGGATCCCTTGGAGAGCTCTGGGGCAGTCCAGTCTGGCCATTTTGGTCATGAGAGCAACCCAGCAGCAATGGTCATGGAGCTCAACCATGCTATGCTATAACAGGTGGCATTAGGAATACCTGAGCATGGGGGGTTGTAACCTCTTATCCAGAGGTGTGTGTACCTGTGTTAAGGAGAGATGGTGGGCAGAAGAGGACATCAACTGCAAGTGAAGGAGTACAGTTCAACAGTGAAGGCTCTTGCCTGGGTTGAGGTATTTTAGCTGGAACATGGTGTGCACAAACTGGTTCAGAGTGAGCAAGAGGTGCTCACTTTGATCCCTGGAGTAGTATGGGCTGTGTTTTCAGGACCTGACTACCCCTGTGCAGGCAGAGCATGCATGCTGTCCTCCATGGGTATTTCTCCCTGCAGCTTTCTGTCTTGGCTCTAGTTGCTTGCCAAAGGTGCAACAGGACAAACCTTCAGGGAGGGAGAGTTGGAAGAGATCCTACTTCTCTTCTGTTATTTTATGCTAATAGCAGGAATAGATATGTATATATATATTTAAATATAAAGTGTGTTAAATGTTTTAGAATTGCCAGGGCTGGGATGAGACGTAACACACACAGAGAACAAAGCATGTCAGTGAGTCTCTTGTCTTCAGGCTGGCTGATAACCCTCTGTTCTGACTAATTTTTAGTGTCATCAATCACAAGTAGGAAGACAGAAGCCTCGTGGTGCCCTTTGTGCACCACAGAGCTCATTGAGGACCTATTAGTGCTTTCAGTTAATTCTGGTGACATATTTATAGCAGGGAGATCTACAGCACCAATTTCCTATAGGACACATCACAGTTTGACATCAGATTAAGTTATAGAGTCTCTTTTCCGGGCTGGATCAATGGGTACAGTCAAACAGAGCCTCATCTACATGCAGATGAGAAGGATTAGATTTAAATCGGCACATGTCAGTAGTGGCTGTTTTTCCCACCAAGGGAAGAATAGGCAGGGAAAATTTTCCATCATTAATAATTGAAGTTTATAGGAAGGGGGTGGGGGGGGGAATGAACATATCATACACCGTTCCTGCAGATAACAGGGCCTTGCTTTTGCTGGTAATTCTGTCTGGCAGACAAGTGCTAAAAATTATGATGATTATCACTGCATTTCTGAATCTGTTATGAATCTTCTGCAGTTGTGGAATGTATTAACAAATGTCCTTTTGTAGCAGAGCTGAAAATACTATTGGTAGCACAAAAGTGTCCATAGAAAAATACGCACAGAATAGATGGAAATGAGAGTTGGTATCGTTTGCCAGCACGGGGAGAATAACAAGCTCTGGTGTGGACTTTGTACAGCAGGGTGACTGGACAGCATGACCAGCACCCAGCATGGTGGACGCTGGAGGATGCAGAAGGGCACTGATGTGTTCTTCTTCACCATCCCATAGAAGAGTGATTTGGGCTTACATGGCAGTGATGCTCTGAGGTTGCCAAGGGCTTATCAAAAGACCTCCAGAAGCCATTAGAAAGGAGCTTTTTGAAGTTATTTACAATGTGAAAATGCAAAAGCTGTGTTTCTCCAGGCTGGAGAACAAGTTCTCTGTTCTTCTCTGTATTTTCAGAGAAGGCTCCCAGTGGTAGCACTGCGTGTACATGTGCAGGACATACCTGCTGGGTTTGCTGGCAGGGAACCACTTTCCCATTGTACGTTCCTTAAACGTTTTGGTTGCTCTTCATTGCTGCTGCTCTTTCCTCTGCCAATAATTTCTCCAGGCTGCCAAGCACTAGAGGTCGTGGTGCTCTGCAGTGTAGTTCAGTGCTTCGCACTCACTCGGCATCCGAAAGCCTTAATCCCAGCAAGCATTCAAACAACAACAGCTCATGTAAATCAAGCAGGAAATAATACATGAGAAGAAGTGAACATGAATTTCTAATTAACTAAATCTGCAACTGGTGCATGCAACTTAAAGGGCATGTGATTTATCACCTGTCAGTAAAAATGTTGGTTATAGCTTGTGCTTTCAGTACTGTAGTGTGCACGTAGCTCAGCTGTGGAGTTAAAGGGCATCTGATTTATCGCCTGACACCAGCCATACTGGTTAGAGCCTTCATGGCTGGGACAGCAGAGACACTGTGTCTTGTTTCCACCAAATAGCTATTTGCTTGGTTATTCCTCCAGCAGAGATGTGTGAAGGACTTTCCTTTATTTGTGTATTTGTTGAAACAAAGTGATAGCAGGAGCTGCATTTCCTCGGTGGCAAGGGAGGTCTGGAGCACAGAAGAGCAGCCAGTTTGGCCAGCAAAACGTATGATGAGCCTAGCAGATCCTCACGTATGCTGGTGGGTGAGAGCCCTTCTCTTTTGAGCTACAGGGGTCCATGGCTGCTGTTGGCCACCAGGGCCACAGCAGCCACCCTTTCCATGCTTACAGTTCACAGACTTGGCCTGAGTGTTTGATTTGCAACAGTGTTGAGGCCTTAATAGGGCTCAGTGACAGCTAATCAGATCTGCAGACGGTCATTGATGCACAGTTAACTCCTGAGTGCCTGGAGGTTTAAGAGGGCTTGCTGAGATCAAATTTTAGGAAACCCCTATAATTCCAAGCTCATTCCTAGGTTTGAGGAGCTTTGCTTGTTGGTCTCAGTGGAGCTTAAGCTTTCATTACTACTGAAAACCAGATCCTTCTTGCTAACAAAAAGGATCCTCACGCAAGCTGTGCATTGCGGTGTAGATGAAACTGGCTCATTCCCTGCTGGCTACCAATGTCATTGGGTTTGATGCAGAAGGTTCAGTGCCATTTAAGCATCACCAAATCATCTCAGTAATCTGTGTAAGACAGATGCTGGTTTCCAGGGGACCATGTAGAACTATGTGGGAGCCATGTGTCCTTTGTACATGAAAGGACTGGCCAAACTGAATCCATCCTCTGGTATCAATAGACACTTGCAATTGTCACCCCATATTTTTGTGTCTGTGTCCCCTCTTTTTGTGACCTTGTGGCCTTGAGGGAAGTTTTGAGTTTGACATGGTTTTCTCATGTCTTAGGTGCTCACTGAGAAAAAGCAGCTGTTGCTAAATGTGGAGTAGACAAGTTTCTGCTCTTCCTTGTGAGTGCACGTAGAAGCAATGGTCCTGCCAGAAATGGGAGCTGTGCTGCTGGAGAGGGCTGGCTGTGGAACACAGCTTCCTACCTCCTTGTGACCTTAAGCAGTCTGTACAGGACTCTTTGGGTAACCCATCACCTTCCTGGGTTTGGTGTCATCTGCCACAGGTTCTTCATCAGTCTTAGTGCAGTTCAAGGGGTATGAGAAATGATGCTGACACAGTTCATACAGTTTGGATCCACCAGAACTTAAACCTGGTGTGTGTGGATCATTTTAACCTTGGCTTGCCATTAAATGCTAAGATAGATTGGGGTGGGTCTTAGTTGGTGGTTTTTTTGTGTGTGATATGATGGGTTCTGGAGTATCTGGTGTGAAGTATTGAAAACTTTTCTATAACTGTGCGTGGAGTCATTGCTGTTGGCTGCATCAACAAGTAAGAAAGCTCTTGGACCACAAAAACCTCATTACATAATATCTGGAAATAGAAGACATATATGAGTTCAAGTAAGAGATACAGTAAATCATGAGACTCCTGAGGATGGAGGAAACTCTTTTAAGTGGGCTTTAATTACCAAGCTCGAGAAGTCTCCTAACCCAATGCTGAGTAGAAATCGGTGCTGACTGGAAGGGCTGGGTGCTGAAGCTGATGATTTCAGCTGACCTGGTTCCTGGATGAGGCCTCCAGAAAGCTGTCAGATGGTAAGCAGAAGCTCATGGTGGTGGGAAACTGTTCTTAACCTCGCTGTTCCCCATCCTGAGACTGCAGGTGAGTTAGAGCAACAACAAAAGGTCCCATGAAAGGCAGGGAGTGACACTCTCATATGACTCATTGCCCTGCTTTCTCTTGGGCTCTCTGGTTCAGTCTAGCCCTGATAGTTCTACTTTTTTATATGTACACAAAATCACAGAGTCCCAGCCTGGTTTGTGTTGAAAGGGACCATAAAGCTCCTCCAGTTCTTGCCCCTGCCATGGGCAAAGACACCTTCCACTAGCACAGGTTGCTCAAAGCTCCATCCATCCTGGCCTTGAACACTGCCACGGATGGGGCATGCCATCCGGAGGGACCTTGACACGCTTGTGAGGTGGGCTGATGCCCACCTTATGAAGTTTAATGGTGCCAAGTGTAAGGTTCTACACCTGGGTTGGAGCAATCCCAGGCACAGCTCCAGGTTGGGAAAAGAGGAGATTGAGAGCAGCCCTTCGGAGAAGGATTTGGGGGTGGTGGTTGATGAGAACATGAACATGAGCCGGCTGCAGTGTGCGCTTGCAGCCCAGAAAGCAACCGTATCCTGGGCTGCATCCAAAGGAGCGTGACCAGCAGGGCCAAGGAGCTGATCCTGCCCCTCTGCTCTGCTCTTGTGAGACCTCACCTGGAGCATTGGGTGCAGTTCTGGTGTCCTCAACATCAAAAGGACATGAAGCTGTTGGAACAAGTCCAGAGGAGGGCCAGAAGGATGACTGGGGGACTGGAGCATCTCCCATATGAAGACAGGCTGAGAAAATTGGGGCAGGGCAGGAAGAGCTGGCCAACAGGTTTGGTTTATGTGCCACTTGAGGTGGGAAGACACTTCTCCAATGCCTGAATCAGATTAGGAATGGGCAGGGTAACGGGTTCAAACTAAAACAGGAGAGGTTTAGATTGGATATAAGGAAGAAATTCTTTCCTGTTAGGGTGGTGAGGCACTGGAATGGGTTGGCCAGGGAGGTTGTGAGTGCTCCATCCCTGGCAGTGTTCAAGGCCAGGTTGGACAGAGCCTTGGGTGCCATGGTTTAGTGTGAGGTGTCCCTGCTTATGGCAGGGGGGTTGGAACTGGATGATCTAACAATTCTAGGATTCTATGATTCTATGTGATTACTAAGTTATGCCCTCATACTCCCCAGGACCCGTATTTCAATATCTAGTTACTATGGAGATTTTTGGGGTGGTTGTGGGGTTTTTTTTTGATGGGGAAGGGGGAGTGTGTTAAAGGTTTTAGTCTTCCTCTTTCATTGTGCTCCTCTCCCAAGTATTTTATTACTCTGGGCAATTATCAGGGCAACCAAAGTGCCCAACTGGCAAGGGAAATATTCCATCAGCTCTGTATATTTTCTACATAGAAATAAAAGTGTGATGGGGCCTCTCATGTAGCCAGGCTCTCAGAGGGGGTGAAGGAATAAAAAATGGGCAATGTGATAGCATTTTGCTACTACCTCAGCTGAAGGATGGAAGGAATCAAGGTAACATGCTTATTTGACAGGGAATACTTTGTGTACTTGTGTAATCTGTTGATCTGAGAATTAAATCACTTCTTCGTCTTCCGTGCCATTGATCTTGGAGTCATTAGTGAAAGTACAAGCTGTTGGTGACATGCCCCCCTGCCTCACACAATCCTCACAGAGGAGAACATGCATCAGCAGATGCTTTTATTCACGTGAGTCAAACGTGTTGTGCTTGTTCCCAGACCATGTAAACTATAGGGAATAGAAAAAAAGACAGGAGCTGGAAGACTTACAAATTGTGTTTGTTTCCCCTGATGCTTCTCTTTTCCCTTAGTTTTTTGCAGCTAACTCCCATACATAGGTGTGTATGGGGAGTGTGGTGGGTTTTATATATAGGTGGGCATAAAAATGTCTAAGTACTTAATCCTAAGTATGTGTATGCATGTATAACTTCTGCAATACTTTAGCTCTGGTCAGCCTCACTTACTGTGCTTTCTAATCGTAGAGACACAAAACATTTGTCCTTTAGAGATGTGTATTGGAAGGGACCTTAAAGCTCATCCAGTTCCAACCCCCTGCCATGGGCAGTGATACCTTCTACTAGGCCAGGTTCTCCCACACCCCCTCCTGGGGCTGGCACCCTCTCCCAGCATGTCCTCTCTCAGCTTTCCAGAGAGAGTTTTGTGCTTCTAAAGCTGTTATTTAAAACCCTCTTCTGCTGGTTTATTCCAGCTGTGAGCAGTCCCTTAGAAATACGGTGTGCTATTTGCTTGTGAGTGCTTTTGGGATGTAGGCAGCGGGAGACCTGAGCACAGGCCAGGGAGTGATGAGCTATAGAGGCGAATGGATAAAAGGAAGGTAGGTATTGAAAGCATCGGGCAAAATATCACAACACATGGGATTTAGGACTGAATCTTCCAGCTGCCTTGCAGTTTATCACATTTAATCGCTGTGCCACAGGGGTGGACACAGTACCGAAAAGCACAAGCTTGATCCCCACTGTCTACAACACCAATTCCCCACCATCACCCTGCTCCTCAACCCCATGCTGGTTTTACTGTGTCAAGCAGGGTGACAAGCAAGCAGGGGCAGGTGCCAAAGGACCAGCCTCCTGTTCCTACCGGTTCAGAGGCAGTAGGAGGAGCAGGACAGGGGGAGAGTGCACCTCACGCTGCATGGATGGCACCACTGGAAAACATAAAGAGAAAGGAAGATGAAAGAAACAATAATATTTTTACATTTACTGTAACTCAGATTCGGATTTCATTAATTATTGTTTTGTCATGGTGGGAGCCTGGGGAGGAAAATATTAATCACAGGGTTTGCTGAGTGCTGTTTCAGTAAGTAAATGAATTTCAGCCGGGAAACTTGTTTGTGTGGATGTTTGGCTGGTTCCTGCTGTCGGCAGGCGAGCTCCCCGTGGTTCCCGGCACTCCACAGAGCCCCCGGCCATCCCCCCATGGGCTTTTTGGCACATCTCAGTTGCAGCATTCGCTGTCACCACAGCGAGCAGAGTTTGTCGGTCCCATTGGGTTTCCTTTGGCTTGTTCTTGTTTTCTTTTTGTTCTTTGGTAACTTCTGGCAGAAAAAGCCCAAGAGCTGCTGTTTGTGGCTGAGATGGTGGCAGCCATGGGATGCTGCACAGATCCAAACTGGCCTGTGCGTAACTCTTCTGGTCCCTGTGCAGATGCGTGAGAGGAATCCAACAGCAGGGGAGCATGGACCCATTACTCCTGCACCCTGTCTCCATTCTTTCATTCCCAAATCATTGCTGTACAAGCTGCCCAGAGCAGCTGCAGCTGCCCCATCCCTGGCAGTGCTCAAGACCAGGATGGAGCCAGGTTGCTCTGAGCCAGGTTGGGCTTGGAGCAAGCTGCTGTAGTGGAAGGTGTCCCTGCCCGTGGCAGGGGTTGGAGCTGGGGGAGCTTTAAGGACCCTTCAACCCAAACCAGTCTGGGATTTTATGATTTTATCATTCTCTCCAGTCACTGTCTGCATCCCAGGGCCCATCCCCAGGCACAGGGCTGCACCAGGGCCATTCCCTTCTGTGCACTGTCGCCTTCGTTTGCCAGCTCTTGGCACTGAGGAAATTCCAGTGGCACATTTCCATCTCTTCAGAAATCAAACCCCATATTTCTTTGTCAAGGAAGAGAGCCCTGAGGTAAATCTATTAATGGCATGCAGCATGCTGCCCCCCCACTAGGGATTATTCCCTCTCTGTCTTAAAAGCAAGTAAGGAGCTGTTGTTGGTTGTGCATGGATCAGAACAGTTACACCTCAGGTACTCTAAGCAAACCTCCCAGGTGCTTATTTTGGGAGAGGACTTTACATCCTTTCTCACTTCTGGGTCTGTGACCCCAGACAAAAATAAATACATCTTAGTGCTCCTGCTCGGGGTTATTTCTGGCAGCATCACCAAGTAACTGAATTTCAGTGGGCTGTGAGTGTGTGTATGTGTATATACAACAGTAGATCTCAGCAAGATAATCAATTACATGCAAGAGGAAACCATAACTTTTTCCATTGGTTTTATCAGATATTGTGGTCAGTCAAGGCAATTCAAAGCACCTCGGAACCCTATTACATTCATTCTTGCTATAATCACTCCATCTCTGTTTACCATATTCAGTTAAAGTGGCTTGTTTGCTACATCCGCTCTGCTGCCAAAAGAACCTCATTTACTCTTGCAAACAGCTTCTGTTGCTGCTGCTGTAGTGTTCCTGCATTGCAAACACATTCTTGGCCACAGCACTGAGGTTTGGATATATTGTTCTTTGAATCCTGCCGGGGAGTTGATTGGTTGGCATGCTCATTCACTTTCAAATACCATTTGAATGACAGGAGGGTTTGGGTTGTTAGTCGGTTGGTTGGTTTTGTTGGGGTTTTTTTTCTGATACACGGGCTTTGCTTTCTCCTGTTGCGGAACTGAACAGTCCCTGAGCCTGGGGCTGCTTCCTTGGGGCTGGTGGTGCCGTGTTGTTTTATTGTGGTTTCTGCAAATTGCATCTTCAAACACCAGAGGCCGTTCAAAATACTCAAGTCCCTGCTTAGGGGAAAGTGGGACCAAAAGTTGGCAGGAGTCTGCAAGGACTGCAGCAGTGGATGCAGTGAGAGGGTTTGCCTGCAGAGCATCAACCATTAATAACAGCAGTCAGTAGCTCTGTGGAGTTGCATTGTGCAGCTCATTTCCTCCTGCACCTTGGTTTTGCTGTTGTCATGTGCATGAAGCCCTGTTGAGATGGCTGGGGTTGGTGCAAGGTGTGGGGTGATGCTGGAAGAGCTGTCCTGTTTGGGGAGATGAGGAGGGGAGGAAGGAAACCCAGACTAAATGGGGTTTCGCCTTGTGTTCTCTCTGCCGTGGCTCAGCCCTTGCTCCTCAGCATGGGAGCTTGCACAAACCTGGGCAAGCATGGCCCAGCCCTGCATCCCTGCTGCTGATGCTGAACAGGGGAGCAGCAATTAACAACCCTTGGTCCCTTGATGTCAGTCTGGTCAGTCTGGCCAGGCCAGGCCAGGGCAGCAGTGGGAGTGGTGTCTTGGCAAATAGCTTTGGTAGTGATATGACCTGAGCCATCCCTTTAAAAGGAATACATTCCTGCTGCTTCCTTCATGGAAAGAAACAGGGCAAAGAGGCAGAAGACACAGTACACCCAGATTTCTGTTCAGCTGTTGTGCATTAAACAGGAGAGGTTTAGATTGGATCTAAGGAAGAAATTCTTTCTTGTTAGGGTGCTGAGGCACTGGAATGGGTTGCCCAGGGAGGTTGTGAGTGCTCCATCCCTGGCAGTGTTCAAGGCCAGGTTGGACAAAGCCTTGCATGGCATAGTTTAGTGTGAGGTGTCCCTGCCCATGGCAGGGGGGTTGGAACTGGATGATCTTGGGGTCCTTTCCAACCCGAACTATTCTAGGATTCTATGATTATTGGTACTCCCACAGTTGCCCTGTCCTGACTGCAAACACCAGACCAATGCACAGCAGCTCCCTGGTGCTCATCATAGCCTGTCACAGCACATAGGACAGGGGAGCACCAGGAGGGCTGGATCTCATCTCCTGGGATTCCATATCTCCTTGCTGGGCACCTGGACTTGCTCCTCTCCCTCCCTCAGTCCCAGCCAGGGTTTGCTCCTCTGGTTGAGGCAGTTGAAGTGCACCATTGCTCGGTGGAAAGGAAGAGCTTTGTCTCCTTGAAGCTCAGGAAACAGCTGTGGAAACAAAGCTCCCAGAACAACCCGAAGCAGGGATGGGTTTAGAGTGCTTGAGTTTCTCATGCTTCTTGGCTCAGAATGTGATTTTAGTGCCCTGAAATGAACCATCTTGAAAACACGGTGGGGTTTTTTTTGGTTGTTTAGGTGGGGGAATGAAACTTCTCATAGTTATAAATCTAAAGCCGGAGATGAATTTGTCCCCTTTTGTTTTCCCATAGGTATTTATCTTCTGCTTTGAGATCTGTAAGTATTTTTTTAGCCTGGTATGCTATGAAATTCTGCTTTCAGTGATCAAAGCCTTGATTTGTTTCACTATGAATTGTGCCTCTGACCCAGTCCCAAGTGGGAGCTGCATCTGCTTTACAAAACTTGTTATGTGGAGATAGGAAACTGAAATGGCAAAGCTTGGCTTTGCTTGCAGAGGGTTTCTCCTTCCAGCAGGCCTCTGTGCTTTGCTCCTTGCAGGAGCATCATGAAACCTCTCCTTGCTGTGCTGGTTATGAATGTGATTATCTGTATTTTACATGCATGGAAACCCATAGCCTCTGAGTGAGCCCATTTGGGGCAGTTTTTCCCTGCACACTGGGGTCTTGGCCAGTGCCTATGGCTGTGCTTTCACAGGGATCACAGGAACAGCCCCTCTGCTGGGGACTCATCCCTGCATCAACTCATTTGCCAATACTAATGATTTTTCTGTGTCATCATCAGGTCTCTTCCACCTCCTTTTTTCACAAAACAGGGTCTTTTCCATTTTTCTCCAATAAATATCCCCACGTTTCAAATGTCTTCTCTTTCCCCTGCCTTTGATTTCCCATCTTTCTACCCTTGTTTTCCCATCTCTCTCCTCTGCAAACGGAATGAAAGAAGCTGAATTCAGCACCTGGAGCAAGTGTGTGCCGACAGTTTGGATAACAACATTACAGTGTTTTCTCTATTATTTTCTGACCTGTTATTTTTTCACTCTATCATTTTGATATTGCTGAGCTTTCCAGAGAGGTTTGCAAGGGGTGGTTGATGTGACATTTGATCTCATCACTTGCTGTTCAGTTAATTTAATCACTGCTAAAGTCTAGAAGGATTTCAAACTGCTCCTTCCTGCATGTTCTGCATCTGTCAGCATAGGGTTTCTTCTGCTCTGATGTTCCCTTCTACTTGGTTAGGTGGCTCTGAAATTCCCAAGTCTTCCTCATTTGTAATTAACCTAAATAATGTTCTTTTCATCTGCAAACTCTGTTTCACTGTGCAGCCTAGTTTCCAGGTCATTAATAAAGATATTAAGCAACAGGAGTCCTGGTTAAATACTTTGGTTGGGGTGATGTTAATTATTTCCATCTTCATAAACAAGTTGCAGGCTTAGTCTTGTCATGGCCTTCAGCAGTGTCAGGTCTTAATACAGCATCACCCATGTCTAAACCTGAGTTTGGTTAAACTGAAGTGTGGCTCAGTATGGGAACTCTTCACATGGTTGAGATCAGGCTTATGTTAATGTAAGCTTAAGTCAGTTCCCCACAGAACTGTACTAGGACAATAGGAACTGGCCTCAAGCTGCACCAGGGGAGGTTTAGGGGCAGCTGAGGAACAATTCCTTGCCCACAGGGTGCTCAGGCATTGGAACAGGCTGCCCAGGGCAGGGCTGCAGGCACCGTCCCTACAAGTGTTCACACACTGTGGAGATGAGGCCTCAGTGCCGTGGGGCAGTGGTGGCTTTGGCAGTGCTGGGCAATGGTTGGACTGGATAATCATCTCAAAGCTCTTTCCCAACCTACTTCATTCTATGACCCCCAGCTGGGAAGCCTTGAAGAAGGGCAGAGTGGCACAACTAATGCCACTTCACTGGCTGATCGGACCATGGCTTAGTATTAGTGGGAGAGCAGAAACTCCTCAGGAGTGAGATAGTGAGCCTGACCTCTGAATTCAGAGGACAATAATTACAGTGAGGTGTTGTACTGAGCTTGGGGGCTGGTGAGTGCTGGCAGGGTTGATGAGCAGCATGTCTCAGGCTGCTCTTATACCCAAGAGATGGATGGATGGAATGGATGTAGCAGAATGCTAGTTTCTATGGTATCTCCACTGATATTTGTATCTCCAGACTGAAACTACAGCCCCAGTGGGCAGCAAAGGTTAACTTGATTTGCACATAAAGAGTTTGCTTGGGGGTGTTTTTGTCAGCACTTGCAGTGTCCTTAAGATCCAACCAGTTTCTTGTTTCTGCCATGATTTGCAAAGATTTATATGTATTTTTATATGCTTAATATATTAATACACTATTTTTTTCAAGAAATACAAACTATGAGCTTTCTGCTCGTAGAGTGGTTCATTATGTTTTGCTTAAGCAAGCCAAACTTGTTTCCCTTTCCAAGGAGCACACAAGTGTCCAGTCCCACTTAGTGACTAGATAATGTGATGAACTCTTCTGTTCTTGTAGTCAACAGCAAAAACAGGGTTTGGTGATAGAGAACCACCCCACAGCCTTTCTGGGACTGAATTATCTGGCACAACAGAGCCTATAATTGACATATGGAGAAGATGCTCCACATGTAGTGTTAGAGAATTGCAGAGGGACGTGTTGCAGGGCAACCAAGGGAAACAAGAGATTATGGACCAGGCAGTAAAAAATTAAGTGTTTTTATCTCTCCAGGGTGCTTAAAGCTTTATAACACAAACTCAAATAGAGACAGACCTTCATTGATGTGATGGAGTTTAACCAAAGCAGACTCTGTGGCTGTTGTACCATGTGGCATGTGGCACTGGTATAGTTTCTCCTGCTCCCTGTGGGTTCGGAACAAGGAGGATTCTTTCTCCTTCACAGTTATGAGAAATTGGAACATGGAAAAGAGCCCTGTACCTTTGGGAGAGGAGCTGCTCAAATGCAAATGAAATACATCCACTGGAGGAGCTGGAATCTTGGTGGGACTTCCAGAATTGGGATGCCCAATGTTTGTTGAGAATCACTTTCCCCCATTAACTGCTTTTGGAGAAAGCAGGAGAGAATAATCTTATCAGCTGGTAAATGTGATTGTTCAGGTGTCTGACTTGGGCGCCATGAGGATTGAGCAGAAGGTCCTAGTCTCTGGAAACACAGTGTAAGGTGTCCCTGCTTATAGCAGGGGGGGTTGGAACTGGATGATCTTAAGGTCCTTTCCAACCCTAACTATTCTATGGTTCTATGCTGAAGCTGAGCTTGGGTATCATCTCATTAAAACTTATGTAAGGAGGTCCCTCTTCTCCCACATTGTTATGGCAAGGAAGGAAAAATACCTTCTCCTACCCACACGTTGACCCTGTGGACAACTTCTTGCCCAAAGCTATGCTCCACGGCAGCACTGTGCTGGTAACTGCTGTGTTGTGAACTCTTTGGTCTGTGGGTCCAGCCTTCCTGAGCAGGATGTGCCTTTGCAGATACACTCCTGATGCTCTAGCTCAGGAAGAAATTGCAACCAAGGAAGAGGGAAATGCTGCTGTTTGTGCCCTGTGTAGCGTACTGAGTCACCTTGGCTGTCCTGGCTTTGACCAGCAACTAAGAATGTGCCTGGTAAAGTCTTTCTGGTGCCTAGCTGGGGCAGTGTAGTGCTGTGAGCACACCAGTTATGGGACAGTAACTGCTTCTCAGGCTTTGCATGGTACCTGACCTTCCAGCCTCCCTTTGAAGCTGATGGCCGCAGGTACTGATCCACTGATGGACCAGTGCCCAGCATCCCTTGAGTGTGCTGGTGGGAAGGGCATCATGGCAAGGAGGCCCCGGAGTCCCTTTGATTTTTCAGATGATGTTTGGTCCATGCAGGAGACTGAGGATAAAGCCCAGGCAGGCAGCTGCTCTGACATCAGATCCATGTGAACATGGAGAGCAATACTCCGTAATACCTCTCACAATCATTCCTTTTACAGACATTGCCAGGATTATGTATGAGAATTAATAAATATTTAAGTGGATTTAAGAAAAGCCTTCAGTGTCAGGGGCTGTGACTGCCAGCCAGAGCAGGTGACTGCAGCTACAGCACCAAGGCGCATCTCTCCTGTGCATCCCAGCCTGGGTGCATGCTCTTCCTCCTTTAGCAAAGTCCATTTCGGACTCTTCAAGGCCTATCTGCTGGAGCTTCGGTGTCACTACCATGCCCATGGCTTAGCTAGAGGGATGCAGTGTGCTGGAGCATAAGTATCTTGATAGTGGCTGACATATCCCTGTGCTACTTAGCACCCATACACATGAGAAAGTACAGACATTCGGGCTTCCCAACCCATGGCTAAGGCAGCAGGAGGTTGGTTTGGGGGAATTTCAACAGCAGTGGAAAGGTTTGTGCAGCCATAAATCCTGTGTGATTTGATGGTAAAATGGGAGCTCAGTTTGGGAAGGGAGTTTTACATTTTCCCTTTGTCAGCAAGAGTTAATGTTGAACAGGGCAAAGAAGGGGCCTGGCAAGACCTTCTTGGTGAATATATGAATAGCAGTTTCATAAATAGGCATCTGAACTTATGAATGATCTGACACCGACAGGTTGAAACCAACTCTGTCATTGTATTGTGTTAGATTTAGGTCAGACATATACATGCCAAGCCAAATGACCTAGAAAGCCTTTCTAGGTCAAACTATTGCTTGAAAAGTTGGCTCTTTTAAAGGCAAGGCCATGAGATTTCATGCTTACTCTGACATATTTACCTTCTACCAGTGCAACATGAGCCTTTGGGACATGGCAGGGACTTCGTCACCTGTATTGAGAAGAGAGAAAACAACGTGAAGAAGTGGAATACTAACTTCTTAATGTCATGAGGGCTTTTCTAGCCACCTCTCTTGTCCTGAGTTAGTATTTTGGATGCTTCGCCAGCAGAATCCTAGGCTGGACGTTGCAATACCAGTTGTATCAGCACCTTGCTGTTTCCAGCACTGCTAAACCCTGCCAGCTCCTGGGGCTGGCAGCAACCAGCACCTCCAGCCTACCTTTGGAGCCCTAACCCTTAGCTGGTGGGAAAGGATTTGTTAGAAGGAGGTTTTTGTCCCCTGAAGAGGCTCGGGGAGGCTGGTGAAGTCTGCACAGAATGAGTCTCCTCACCAGAGCGATGGATGGGGCACAGCTGCGCTCTGCTGACCTGGGGAGTTATGGCAGTGGCTGAGGTTGGAAGGACCAAAGCTAGAGGGACCCAGGATCTTGATGATGTTGTCATGCAGCTTATGCTGCTCCATTAACACTGCTGCAGCCTGAGCAGATACAACTTTCATGCTGTTAGAAAGGAGACTGAACTTATAATAAAAGCTCAACTGTTCATGTGGGTTACTTCTAATTTCAGAGTCTGGACATACCTGAATGTCCTGGGTTTGGCTGGGGTAGAGTTAATTGTTTTCTTAGTTGGTGCAGTGCTGTGTGTTGGCTTTCATCTGAGATCAGTGCTGGTAACACCAATGTTTTAGTTGTTGCTCAGTAGCACCTACCCTGATCAAGGACATTTCAGTCTCATGCTCTGCCAGTGAGAAGGGGCACAGGAAGCCAGGAGGATGCAGAGACAGGGCACCTGACCCCAACTAACCAAAGGCATATTCCATACCACAGCATGTCATGCTCAGGGTAGAAGCTGGGGGGAGTTGATCAGGAGTCACCAATCCCTGCTTGGGTCAGGGTGGGCACTGGTCAGTGTGTAGTGAGCAACTGTATTGTGCATCACTTGTTTCCTTTCCCTCTCTCTTTTCCCTATATTATTGTTATTCTTACTCTATTTTACTTTATTTCAATTATTAAACTGTTTGTATCTCAACCCATGGGTTTACTATTTTCCCATTCTGCTTCTCATCCCATGAAGGAGGGAGAGGGTAGTGAGTTAGTTACTGGCTGGGGTTAAATCATGGCACTGTGGCTCCAAGCAGTGAAAAGGGCTCCCCTCTGCCCTCACATCACTTTGGGTGACTGAAACATTTCTGTCCCATGGTGCCTGTGGCAATTCTGCATGTCACGGGGGGAGGAGCTTGGGATGGGTTTGGGCCAGAGACCAGTAGTTAGGAAGGACATGCATGGGTACCAGGCTGAGATGACAGCATCCTCTGAGATACCCAAGCAGGAATCCCGTTTCCCCACCATAGCTGAAAACAAGCAGCACTTCCACGTCCTATTTGCACATTGTACCTGCTGGCTCTGCTCACCAGGAAGAGCAGCTGTGCCCTGCTTCCCATCCTGTGCCCCAGAGGATGCCCTCTGCCTGCCCAAGCTATGATTAGCTCCACAAGCAGAGCTCAGCATGGGAAGCATCCTGACATCTTCTCCCATTGCCCAGTGTCCAGTCCTGCTGCCCTGCCAGTGTTCCTATGGGAGCAGCGCATCCCAAACTCCTCAGGTTGCGAATCATTTGCTCAGCCCAGCTATGACCTACTTGAAAGTAGCTTTTGCCATCCCAGGAAAGCGGGTAATGGGAGGCTGCAGTGCCTTCTGAACAATTACAGCTCACAGCAGTCCAAATGAAAATGTTTGTTGAAAACAACATGTGCATAATTAAGGCTTAATGAGCCCTTGTCTGTTTGGAATCTGCAATTAGATTTATAATAGAAAATACTAGCAAATGCCAAATAGCTTTAAAAGAAGCTGAGATAAAAGATAATTTTGCTGCAAATCTATAGTAATACTGTAATTTAATGAGCTGGAAGTGGTGCAGAGAAAGACTGGAAAAGCTTTGGACAAGTTTGTATTGTGCATGTTTATCTTATCTGCCCATTTCCCTATCTATAAAGCTGTCAGTCTTGCTTTTAACTGCTTGGAAGAAGGCAGGACTTTGCTAAAATCAGGAAGCCTCCCTTTGTTTATTTTTATTGAAGTCATTAATTAGTCAGGAAAAGCTGCTTTTTTTCTCTTTTCTCATCAACACGCTTTAAACTTCTTGTTAGGGTTAATAATATAATAATAATAGTAATAATCATATCTCTATTCAATTATTTACAGCGAGGCACGGGCATAATAGTAATCAGAGGTGCTTCTTTCTGATTAGTGTATTAATTTTAATGAGTTTCCAGCCATCTTTTTAAGACACTGAGAATTTTCAGCACTAAGCTGTATGTTTAACAAGTAAACCTGAGGCTGCAGTGAGCAGCATTCAGTTTCTTGCCCTACTGAAGTCAAGTTACACAGCACTGAAATTTGCTGGCAAGATTAAGAAGATGAAGAGAGAAGTCTCTAAAAAGAGAAAAGCTGAGATTGGAAGTGCTCGGGAGGGATGGTTGGTTGGATGGTTGTTTAATAACCAGAAGGTAGGGTATGAAGTGGTACTAGCTCTGGGTGAAACATGTGAACCCAGTGGGGAAACAAGGCATGATAGAATCGTAGAATGACCTAGGCTGGAAAAGACCCTTATGATCATCAAGTCCAACCTTTACCCCAACACCAAATGGTGTCACTGAGGGCCTCATCCACACAGTTTGTGAACACTTTCAGGGATGGTGGCACTGCCCTGGGCAGCCTGTTCCAGTGCCTGAAGTGAGGTGGCGTGCACAGCCCCCTGGAAATGCACCCCAACAGCGCTGTTTGACAACCCTAACTCAGCACTTCATAAAATAGGACGCAGAAGGATGTGGTAACGCTGCCTGTGTGAAATGTTGCTGAGCTCCGTTCTGTAAAACCATGGCTCTGCCCGGCTTGAGTCTCCAGCACGTGAAGCTGCAATGCCAGGGCTGCGTCTGCAGCTTCAGCGTCTGCACAGCTCTGGGTTGTCTCCCTGTGACCTGGCAGCTCAGGTTTTGACTCCAGCCTCTGACTTCAGAGCAGCGTTGAGAGCCCATCCTGAGCACGTCTGCACGTTCATGACCCCACTGCAAGTGCTGCTTCGTGGGGTTTTGCTGTTCTCACGGATGCAAGACATCCCCAGGGCCTGGCTTATATTGGGTCTCTCTTCTAGACCTACAGCTACGCATAGCTGCTTAAGGGTAACTTTCAGCTGCTTCTTGCAGCAAGCATCCAGTACAATTGCTTTTTCTGCTAGAAGTCAGGGTTTTGAGGCTTTTTGGGGTATTTTCCCTGGCAGTGCTCAAGGCCAGGTTGGACACAGAGGCTTGGAGCAAGCTGCTCCAGTGGAAGGGGTCCCTGCCCGTGTGCAGAGGGTTGGAACTGGATGAGCTTTAAGGTCCCATTCCAACCCACACTATTATAGGGTTCTTTTGTTATTTAGTTTATTTTAGACCTTCCCAACTCTTGCAGGATTAGGATCCCTTGAAGGGATGCAAAACCACAAAAGTTACACATGGAGTCTATGATTTAAATAAGATGGGAGAGGGGAATAAATAAGGTAAGAGAGGGAAAAACGCCGAGTGCCACATGGGATGTAGGCAGTGAAGATGCTCCCAAACTTCCAGGATCTCATTGCATATATTACATTCCCATCATCCTTCAGGTTTGGGGTGGGATTTTTAATCTTTAAAGGAGATCATACTTTGGTTTTTATTTTTTTCTTTTAATAATGAGAACATCCAAGCACCGAAGGTAAGATTCTGAACTGGTTTGTACTTCGTCAGCCCATTTTTTGCAAGTCATGCCCTGTACCGTTGCGAGGGTTATTTGCATACAGAGTTGAGTGCAGAACCACAGAGGGCAGGTCTCCACCAGTGCCAAATATTTGTGTGTTGGAACCTATTCTCTAAATGACTCGTGTGGAAGCTCTCCGAGTTTCGTTTTTCCCCTCCTGACTGGCTGCTTTTACATAATGCTCCCACCCTCGCCAGAGCTGTCTTGAAAACCCATTACTCTTCTCCCTTATGCTTCTCAGCAGAAAGAATAAACCATGGTCTTTAATCCTGGGGGGCAGAGATGTTTTGCTCTCACCAGTGGGGCAAAGCTAAGGATGACTGAAGTGTTTAGTGGCTGTGCTCGCAGGTGAACAGTGCCTGTGCTCTGGGCTGTGCTTCAGACTGGCTTTGCTGAAGGACCAGCGACTGGAGAGAGAATTGATGCCACTATTTTTCTTCTCTAATGGCAACTGCGTAGCACTGGTGATTTGTGAATTATTGGAGTGAGTGAGGAGGTATTTGGGAGCCTGGTTGTTAACCTGTACAGCTGTCAATGAGGCGTCAGGATCAGAAGCATAAATACATGGTCTTAAGAAGTTGTTTCAAGCACTGCTCGCGGGGCTCCTCTCAGGGCTCTCCTCCTCTCTGCTCTTGTGTGCTTATTTATTTACTTTGCAGTGGAGAAAAACAAATAGATATTTCCAACATCATTCCCGCAGCGTGTGCACATCCAACCCAGCGTAGCCACAGCAGCTGCTCCCGTGGGGCTGCTGGGACACAGCTCCTTCCTTTGCTGCACTTCTCCTTGCCAGCAAACTGCTTTCATTGAACCCGGGGCTTTGCTTTCAGCCTTAGGTGCACATCCCGACATCACTGCCCATGCTGGGTCCCTGCTCACTCCCTGGGCAGGGGGATGAAATTAAAGGATGGGAAAGCTTTCTCACTTTAGGGCTCTTTCTCTCAGGCTGCTCCCTTGCTTCCTCAAGCTACTTTGGTGCTGGTGGCCACACGTAGCCCCTCTTCAGTGATACCTCTGGTTGCAGCGAGGGCTATTGTTCTGCTGCAGAAATCAGCATCTCCATAAAACACTTCCAGAGCAGAGCCATGCTTGTAGCTGCTTCCGAGGCAGACAGGTATAAACTCTATTTTTGTCTCAACCCTGAGGTTTTATCTCTCAAAACTCAATGTTTCTAGGTGCCTTTGACACTGGCACAGCTCTTGCACACAGCCTCTGTGGCTTCTTTTAGATCTTTGTATGTTTTCTGCCTCTCTTAGTTTCCTGTGACTTACAAGTGTTACCGGTGAAGCAGGCACTGCAGTTAAGTCTCATTATCATTTACTGTATTTGTTTCAGGCTGTCTACACACCAGCCCTGTGCCAGGAAATGTGCTGCATTCATTTACCTCCCTCCCAGCAACGCACAGAGCATCAGGCTTTCATAGCAAGAGTTGGTGCCTTCAGATCTCCTGGTTATTCAGACGCTGTTGGGAGAAGAACAAGCTTAGCAAGGGCTGGTAGTTATTTCTCTTGCAGATAAACTCCTCAAGCACCTGCGTAAGGATGATAAACAGCTCAGGATGTGCCTGTTGTTTGGTTTTGAAAAGGAAGTGATGCACATGCCCGAGCCCTGCAGCTACATCAGCCCGATCCTATCTTGCAAACTAATCATCGTTGAGCATGGTCAGTGATGGGCTGGAGAGGTCCCGGGTGAAAGCAGGGAGGCACTGGGGGCCTGTTCTACTTGTCTATGGCCAGATTTAGGGAAAAACTGGGAAGGGTTTGGTGTGGCTCTGGTGAGCTCTTTGCACCGCAGGAGAGGAGGACGATGGAGATCTCCTGGTGCACTGGGGCTGCTTGAAGCATCACAAAACACCTCTCTCAGGCAGCCTTACATCAGGGTGCTCGGCATACTGACAGCTATGAACTGAACACAATCATCTTCATATGTTCACAGTGTATTAGCTCAAGATGTGCCCTCAGGGGCAAAACCTGCTAAGTTGCACCATTGGGAGTGTAAAGGTGAGCAACTTTGGCCTTTAAATTAATAGCACATTTCTCTGAGCATCGTTCTTGTCCCTTGCCATGGTTGGGAGGAGGAGAGGAAGCTGGCTGGAAGCTTAGCTGGTCTGTGCTGCATTTACTTCTTTTCAGTGGCATGTGAAAGGGTTAAGCAGAATTTTGATCTCGGCAATATTTTCATGCTTATACATTCTGTTTCTCATTTCCATGACAAAGATGGTAGGAAGAGCAGAATAAGGTACAGAATTTGCAGAGCAATTTTAAGACTGTAATGAGAACAGAAAATAGTAGGGGGAGAAGAATTGTAATTAGAATATGAAATGGGAAAAAAAATTAATCTATTTCCATGTCAGTCTTAAGACTAAATTCTGCTGCTCCCTGTAGCTTTCAGAGGGTGGATTTGTGTGTGTGTGCGTATGTGAAGAGCTTGAACTCCTTTGCAGGCTCTGAAAGGTCCAGGTAAATGAGTTTAAGTCCTTATTCCCCCCAGATAATGTAATAACAATAATTTTGTGTGCAGCATTCACAGCAAACCAGCCAGTCTCTTAGATAAATGAATGCTGTCACTTGAATAATGGTGGCATTCAAGATCTCTCCAGCCTTGAGTACAGAAGAATAAAAGATGGTGCTGGAGATGCTGTTGGGGTGGAGGTCCCTGTAGCTGCTTGGGGAGGCATTATGTGGTTGCAGAGCACAAAAGCAGCAAACACCAAGTACTGCTGGCTGGGAGGGACATCTGCACTTCCCAGTCCCTGGAGCCAAGCTGGGCCAACCAGCTCGGCAGCTGGTCCAGCTGAGTTCTGGGTATCTCCAGGGATGGAGATCCCACAGCCTCTTGGGCTAATATTTGGCTGCTCACATGCTAGAAAATGTTGTTTCTAATCTAATGACATTGCACCTACCCAGGTGGCTTCCAGCAGCCCAAAGGTTTTGCTGTTGGGCCCTGTATGAAGAACTTCACTGCAAGGTGGTGAATTCCGCTAGCTAATGATTTCAGTGTCTGCCTCCTTGGTTTTAGACTACAGGAAGCAGAGAAAAGCCATTCCCTGTTCTCATCTCATGACTGTGCATCTATGTTGAGTCTCTGTACATCTATCACCTCTAGTCTTTGTCCATATATGTCATTCCACACCTCGGATTCTCCCTGTGATTGCCCTCTCTCCTTCTCCTGGCTCTACAGATGGTAAAACAATGTTTGATCTTTTATTCTTTGCTCTTTTCCTAATTGCTTCTAAACCTTGAATGGCCTTTTTGGCAGCTGCTGAGGCCTGAGCAGAAGCTGGAAGTAAACCTTCCAGAATGAAGGCATAGTTTCTCTTCTGGACAGTAACAGCTATTTTAAGACCCATTGTCATGGCTTTATTGTTAGGATTGCTTTTCTCCAGTGCATTACTTTGCATTTATTGACATTAAGTTTAATCTTCCATTTCCTCGCTGCCACTTAGTGCTGCGAGAGTCTTAATGCGAAGCCATTCAAAGTCACTTTTAGTTTTGGCTGACATGAATAATTTTTGTCTCATTAAAAAACTTGAATCCTTCTAGATCACTTCTATTATGAAGTGGGTAGATTTTAGTGCAGACAGATCCTAGACCAGGATCTTCCTCTTGCTGAAACCTAATGAGTATTTTTCACTGACTGTGAGCACAAGGGCCTTCTCTTCTGTCCTGTGACAAGTTGGGTTTGGGTTTTAGAGGGTTTTTTGAGGAACCTCATGAGAATTCCAGCCAAAAAGATCATCTCACCTTCTGTAGGTACTTGCTGACCCTCCAGCAAACATAGAAGTGAGCTGTGATGCCCAACATCCCTGGTCTCAGGTCTCTCTGCTGCCTCAGTTGTGTTGCAGCTCTGGATGGTCTCATCCCAAGAGAGTCAGATCTTCTTGTCTGGCACCTTCCCTGTGCCACCGCTGTTTGTTCTGGAGTAAATGACTCTTTACTATAAGGTTTTAAGCCTTAATAGTTCATCTGCATCAATCTGTTCAGCCTGGAGAAAAGAAGCTGTGTGGAGAACTCAGAGAAACTTCCAGTGTCTGAAGGGGGCCTACAAGGATGTTGGAGAGGGAGTCTTCATAAGGGACTGTAGCAACAGAACAAGCGGTGATGGGTTCAGGACTTAAACAGGGGAGATTTAGGCTGGGTATTAGGAAGAAATTCTTTAGTGTGTGAGCAGTGAGGCGCTGGCACAGGGTGCCCAGAGAAGCTGTGGCTGCCCCATCCCTGGGCTAGGGATGCTCAAGGCCAGGTTGGACACAGGGGCTTGGAGCAAGCTGCTCCAGTGGGAGGTGTCCCTGCCCATGGCAAGGGTTGGAACTGGATGAGCTTTAAGGTCCCTTCCAGCAGAAACCATTCTATGATTCTGATTTTACCCTAGGGTAAAGTAATACATGAGAATGTTGACTGCATGCAGAAAAGCCAGCCCCATAACATGCCGGTGGCTCTTGCAGATGCTCAGCTGTGCAGCCTGTTAGAGGATGGGCTGCCACTGACACCTGCTGTGGTGTCATGCTCGCTTTTAATTACCTTTACCCTGAAGCAAATCGCATTGTATGGCCAGTCCGGGTGGTGGCCAGGATGGAGATGCAGAGCTTTCCTCTGAGGAAGACTGGGGGAGTCATAAATCTATTGCTGAACTTCTGACCTTCTTTGACAGGTTCAACTGAGGGGCTATCCAAGCGTTTCAGCAGACAGATAAATAATGCTAAGTAGATCACTTTGGGCCAGAGGTTGTGTAAAGACCTTAATGGGGAAACTGCAGTTAAAGAGATTAAGCTAACCTCAGCGATGTATTCCCTGCAGAAGCGTGATGCTAAATTACTCCTATAGGAAATCACAGCAGCAGCTCTGCCTGCAGCAGCGCTGACAAGGGCAGGGCTGAAGTGAGTGTTTCACATCCCAGGGACGTGGCAGAGATGTGTGCTGGCAGAGATCATCCTTGCCAGCATTGAAGTCTTTGGGTTTGATGCCCATAGGTCTGAGCCTGGTGTGCAGGGGTGCCCCACATCGGGTAGGAGCAGCATAGTGGGCAGGAAGGGCTGGGAGCACCATGGCCAAAGTGCAGTTACAGCAGAATAGGGTTCTGCCACCCAAATAATGCTTCCCTGATAAAAAGTGATTGTGGAAAACATAACTTCTGTAAAACGTTCTGTAGAAGGGTTGTATTTCCACATGGTGGGTAGGGTGCCAATGGAGGCAGCTAAACAAACCCCAGCAACACATGGGCTGCAGTGACTTGTTAAGAGTTTCTACTGGGGCATGTTAAATCTGACAATTACTATGTAATGCAAGTTTTCTTGTATCCTAACTTTTATTCACCAAAAAATTTAAAGGTGTTTGTTGCATGGCATTATTGTGGGTCACTCGAGGTCTTGGTGTTAGTGGTGGCTGAGGTGTAGTGTACTGGACACCAAAACCAGCTCACTCACAAGCATCTCTGGTGAGAGGTGATATCCCAAGTGAACCCACTTTGGAAATGAAGTTGTCATGAGATGGGACCTGCTTATCTCCTGTATCCTGGTACAAAGTGGCAGAACAGAGCAGCAAGTGCTTATAGCTCTGAGCTGTAGGAATCACTGGAAGCATCCAATTCATTCTTCACTGGCATTTAATAGCTCCTTAATGATGACAGCTTTTACTTACTGCTGGATTTGCATTAATAGGCCACTTTTTAAAAGCTCCAGATCCTCAGTGGACTTGCAATTAAGGTGCTCTGATCTTGTATTGCCAACAACAAGTATTAAGATTTAGATCAGACCCTCAAAACGCCCCAATACCCCAAATCCAAACCCCATCACACCCCATCCAAACCCCATCACAAGTTTGGAAGGTTTTTAAGATCTTGCCCGTGTCATTGAAGTCATTCCAGGTATGAGGCTGACAACATAATTCTTACAGAGTGGAGGTTTTCATTTCAGCTCATGACTCTCAGGAAGTAAAAGGATGTGATGAGATCCATAATGGAACTGTACAAGCTGGCAGTGGCATCCATGAGGAAGTAACACCTCTGAATGTTGGCAGGAGGGTGTGTTTGTTTCCTCTGGGTCCTTCCCAGTGCACAAACATTTATCCTCCATGTTTGCAGAGCTGGAGGTCACAGAGCTGCCTTGCTCTGAGGTCTGCCCCGGCTTGCAGCGTGCATTTGGTTTTCTCGTTTTCCCCTTACCACCATGGGACCCGTTTGACCTCGGGGCACATTCACAGGTTTGACCGTAACATCACACTGCAAAAGTAACAAACCAGAGTGCAGAAGAGCAATAATTACAAGTGCTTTGTAGAACATGATCTGAATGAAGCCTGCGCTCAGCTCCCAGTATGGGCTGGTAGATGCGTAGCAGCCTCTGCCTCTGGAGCTGTGGTGCCAGCTGCAGCTCTCCTGCAAGAGCCCTAGTGAAAAACCTGTATCTTGGAGTAATGAAAGATGAAATTTCAGAGGGTGTTTTCTCACAGAAGAGAACTCTCCTTGTATCTCCTGCTTAGCTGCAATATACATGGTGCTGTGCGCCATAGAGAGGTGCTCTAGTGGAGGCATGGCTCTGTGTCCATCACCCTGATTTCCTTGGGACTTTCAGTTGGAATGGGATTGACAGCATCTGTGTGCTGATCCACCGGTGCCAGGTGAAGACACCTCCTGTGGCATGAGATGGTGCTGGCACAGGGTGCCCAGAGAAGCTGTGGCTGCCCCATCCCTGGCAGTGCCCAAGGCCAGGTTGGGCACAGGGGCTTGGAGCAAGCTGCTCCAGTGGAAGGGGTCCCTGCCTGTGGCAGGGTTTGGAGCTGGATGGGCTTTAAGGTCCCTTCCAACATGAGCCATATGATGATGATGGTTGGACAGCAATGCCTTTGTTGCCAGAGCTGGTGGGAGTTTGGGCAGTTCCCTCTAAGGGTGTTTTGGTTTGGTTTTAATCTGTCCAGTAGAGTTGTTTCCAGCATGGGCTTGTTGCCTGAGGCAAGTTTGCGCTGAGACTTGGCAAAGTGGGTCTTTATGGGTCCTTCTTGAAGCAGAGGTCCTTGATTCTGGTTATACCTGTAGGCAACCATTGCTAATGTAAGTTAAATAAAGATGGGATGAAGAAAAGCACTTAATCACATCTTCCTTCCTCTCACGATTCCCCAGTTTGGCTACACAGGGTTTGCATTCCCAGATTTTTCAAGCAAAAACCATGCTGTGGATGCAAAGCACTACAAGCTGAGAGGGATCTCTGCTTACCTTGGCTTTGTGCTCATTTCATGCAGGAGAGGGGGAGAATTAGCCACAGCCACTGATTTGCTTAATAGGCTCTTCTATTAACCAAAGAATAACAAACACTGAATAATTACCAAGGAGCAAAAGGATGCTAAAAATAATTGCATGGGAGTATATTCCTTTCAAATTAGGACATGAAAATGATACCTGCCATTTGCACATCATCCAATACAGGCTTGATCAATTTTGAGGTGCATAAAGGGTGATGATGAATGGATGCACTGAGGTCTGGAACTGCCTGAGAGGCTGGACATGCACTAGGAGTTAGACCAAAGTAAAAAGAGAGGAAGCATTTGTAACCAAAGGGAAATATTAAAATGTCTCTTTCTGCCCTAAATGTACCTGGAATGATGGGACTGATTGCTTCGAAGTGCATTCGGTAGCGAAGCTGTAATGAGCAGAGGGAGAGCACATTACTTATCTGCTCTACCTGGCTTGTGTATAAGTGGCAAACATCTAATTGAAAAAATACCCTGATGGGAGAATTCCTAATAAATTTGTTTGCACCCTCATAGCCTGGAGGAGAGGGAGGAAAAATCCAATCAGCAGTGGGGAAGTTCCGAAGTTTCCATTGCATTTTGAGTCTTGATTTTCAGGCTGGCTGCTCAGGCTGGCAATCAGAGGCACAGTAATTCTGAAGGCAGGGTTCATTACAGTTATTATGAAAGCATCAAGGGCAGAAGAAAGTGTGGAGTGGAGATAGGGGAATAGTAGAAAGCCATAAGAAATGCATTCTGACAAACAGGGTGATACAGAGAAAGCCGAGTTGCTTGTCCTGCGCTGGACCTGCCCAGTAAAAGCCACTGTGTCCTTCCCTAATGTAGATTTCCAGGTGACTTTCAGTTTCTGAAGAATCAGGAATCTTTTTCTGCTGGAGGTCAGGATTTTGGGTATTTTCCCCAAATTACTTGAATCACACAATCCCAGGCTGGTTTTTGTTAGAAAGGACCTTAAAGCACACCCAGCTCCAACCCCTGCCATGAGCAGGGACCCCTTCCAGTGGAGCAGCTTGCTCCAAGCCCCTGTGTCCAACCTGGCCTTGAGCATCCCTGGCCCAGGGATGGGGCAGCCACTGCTTCTCTGGGCACCCTGTGCCAGCGCCTCAGCACCCTCACAGGGAAGAACTTCTACCTAAGTCCTAATGAAGATATTAGAAGATCTGTCACAAACTGGTCTTAGGCTATATCTGCAAAGGAGGAGGAGAAGAAAGCAGGATGGGTGCATGTGCATCATCTGGGTATTTAAATCTCTCAGAAGGGCAAAGCTTTTACTTGGGAAAGAACTTTTCTTTTGCTGAAGTGCAAGTAAATCTTTCTTTCTGACTGCTTCCAGGGACAGACAGAACTATCTCCCCACTGGGATATTTTTAAGGCTGCCTGCTGGAAAGCTCTTGTGCAGCTCACCTGAAGCATAGAATTATAGAATCATAGAACAGTTAGGGTTGGAAAGGACCTTAAGATCATCCAGTTCCAGCCCCGCCGCCATAAGCAGGGACATCTCACACTAAACCATGCATCTCAGTGTGCAGTCTCAAGATGCAATTGCTTTTAATCATCCCATGGTACCACACAGCTCATCTGTGCAGCTGACCTGATACAAAGCTCTCATCTAACAGAAGATACCCCTGCACGTGGCAGGGGGTTGGAACTGGATGATCTTTAAGATCTCTTCAACCCAAACCATTCTATGATTCACTGCCAATCGGACCACTGGCCAGGGCCCTATATCCATGTGGTGCAGGGCCTTGGGGTGTCTTGTTCCGGCTGCAGGATCCACCTGATATTTTATTGGTGATGTGGTTCCAAAAAGACCTGGGGAATAGGACCTCAGGACCACAATTTAGCCTGTTCCAAAAAGACTGGCTCCTGAAACCTCTGCTGCCGCCCATGCCAAACCAGAGACCGGCTCCTCCTGCAGAGCCTGGGTTCTGCTGCTGGAGGGCTGAGCATCTCCACCGAACTGTGCCCCCTCTTGTGAAATTCAGCCTTCTCTGATGGGGTTGGCAGAGGGTGTTTGGGCTGTGGAGCTGACTGAGTCTCCATGCCGGGAAGCACCATAGCTGCAATAGAAACGCTGTTAACAGGAGCTGGCTGCGCTGGCAATTGGTTTATGGGTAGAGGCAAATTCAGTTTAAAGTGTATAGGACCCAGCTGGCTAACAGAATCACAGAATGGCTTCAGCTGGAAAAGACCTCAAGATCATCCAGTTCCAACCCCCTGCCACAGGCAGGGACACCTCACACCAGACCATGTCACCCAAGGCTCTGTCCAACCTGGCCTTGCTTCTGTGATAACTGCTTGTTCCAGCAAGCAGTTATCATCCATGCACTGCGGATGCACCCTGCATCCTGTGGCTCCTGCCTCATAGATGGGTTTAACCAAATCCTGCATTTGCTCAGGAATGCCCTTCCCCCTGCTGCAGCTGCTGTCAGGACTGGGTAATGATGGCACAATACCTGCTCTAATTCTGCTGCTTCTAATTGGTTTTCTCTGCTATCCCAGAGGATGGTTTGGCAATTAGAAGGTGTCTGATGCTGAGCAGAGCTGTGTTACCCATGCTTGGCTTTGCTAACTCTGCTGACTTTAATAGCTAATTCTGTAGCACTCTGAGAAATGGATGTGTAATTAATAGTCTAACTGAAAGCCTTCACCTGGTTTTATTTAGATTTCTCTTTTATTGTTCTTAATATGACCCATTTCTCTTAAGGCATAACTGCTATCAGCCTCATATTAGAGAGCAAGAGGACATGCAAGGGGTGAACAACCCTCAATTCATCATCCAGCTTGTAAGGGCAAAAGAGTTGGCTCTTCTTGTTAAGTGTGTGGTGTCATTCTCAGCTGGTACGTTCATCCTTGTCTCAGGAGTGTTTTATGGCATAGCCCATTTTATTGCCATAATTAATTTGTGAACTTAGCCTTGTGAACTGCCCCAGCCATACTTTGAGTCAGAGGCAATCCTGGAGGGCTTTATTCCTTCATTTGGAACCGGAACAAGTGAAAAGCTTCTGTTATAGCTAATTAATGGGAAGAATTTTGCTGTGCTCCATAGGGGTTTGGTAGCCTAATACATGGATTAGCAGCTCAGAAACAGGCGAGGAGGACAGGTGAATGCTCTGTGCTCAGCTGGCTCTGCCTCTTGCCCAGGCAGGGGAACAGGAGGTTTGTGCCTCCTTGCAGCCATGGTTTGCAAACAGCATCAGACTGTTGGGTGGGAATGAGGCTTTGCACAGAGACCCTCTCTTGTACAGTCCTGGGTGCCTTTCTGCATTGCTGCTGTAGGTTTGCTTTGCTGGTTAAGGAGTACATAGCTGTCTGGAAGAGGATTGAATAGGACCTACCTGTCTTGGAATTTTCCATTGATAGAAGTTGGCTTTTTAAAGCTGATGGATGGCCTGGTAGGAATTTAGGCAGAGCTTCATTTGGGTGGTCTTTGCTGCTGGGTACATCTGTAGTTTTGCATATCTTTGGCTTATTTATTTGAGTTGGAGCAATTAATTCATTATTGCACTGAAAAACTAGCAGGAATGTGCTATGTGACCGTGTCCCATTGCAATAATGTGGTGTACGTGTGCTCAAACACTCAAAAGCTTGAAAGGAGCAGCTCAGGATTTTTTTTCCTGGGAATTCCAGCTCTTTACATGAAGAGCCAGGAAAGCTTTTGGGGTTCACATGACCCTGGGGTGCAGGTGGCATTTCACTAAGTCTCACTTTCTTGTCTCTTTCTAGTTTGATGGGGAGAACATGTACATGGGAATGAACGACAACGCGCAGGAGTTTCTATCGGCAAATCAGGTAAGCACAGTGTGCTGGGATGGGCAGTGTGGAGAGATTTTATAGGGTACTTAATCTGTGCCCAGGAACAGATTCTAGGGACTGTCTGTGAATCTGCATTCCTGGACATCCGGAGGTTCACTGGGTGGGGGAGTTGCCAACCAGCTTCTGCCAAGGAGCACCAGCGATGCCCTTAGTGCTGGGTGAGGCATGTGCCTGGTGCCGCCTCTCCATTGAGACTGAAAAGCTTTGCTTCAGCATCCCTCCCTCAAAATGAACATGCAATTGGTGTTTCTGGGTGCATTGAGGTTTCCAAGTATTGTGTGTACTTCAGGTGTCTCCTTCCCTCGTATAGAGTGTTTCCTGTAGCTAAATAGATAGATAGTTAGCCAGCATGGGGAGAAAAAGGAATTGAAGGTTTCCTGTTTTGGATCTATAAGCCCACACGTGGAGGACCAGAATAGAAGTGTTCATGTCTCGTAGGTGTCTGAGGCATCAGGGTTTTCTCTAGGCTTGCATAAACATGAAAAAGGCATGTCCATTCACTGGAGCCCTACAAACACATTAAGTCCATCCTTAGGTCCTGATGGGACCTAAGCATGTGCTTACTTGTCCTCCTGATAAAAGATGGTCCCATCTGCATCCCCCAGTAGTCTGACCTGACTAGAGCATGCCGGGGCCTCAGTGCATTTCTGAGGTGCCCTGGGGCAAAGCATCTCATCACATCCAGCTGCCGTGTGAGGGAAAGTACAAGTTCATTGCTACTATTTCTCAGCATCCTGATTTTGGGCTGTGTTGGGCAGTTTTGATGTAGGGCCCTGCTGACCACAAACACATGCATTGTATTTTCATCCAACCCAAGATGATGATGGATTCCTCTTGCCCTGGACCTGATGTGCTTGGCCCGGGGAGAGGTTTTGGTTCATCCCTGATTCTGGGGTTTGGTACTTACTGCAGCATCACTATGCATTCCAAGGCTAGTGAGTATCCAACTCAGATACCAGCAGTGATTAAAATATATGCACCCTAAACTGAAAACAGGATGAAAACCTGTTATTTGCCACCTTAGAGCATATCAGTGCATTGGCTTATTGCTTTCAGGAGTTTTTCCTGCTCTGGCTTTGTCTCACCTCGCATCTCCAGATACCCTCCTTGTGCTGCTATGTTTGGGACAGTCAGAGAGGAGCTGGGACCAAGGGGTGCAGGTGACACCAGGGCTCTGCCAGGGTGGGTGCCCCATGGAATGCTGCAGCCTCACATGGGGCAGCAGGAGAGGAGCAGGGAAAGGGATGAGGATCCCAGTCCATGCCCTGCGAGGATATTACTCATGGTTCCCACCCAGCATGAGCTTTGGCTGAGGAGGACAGGGAGCAGCCTTCCTCCCTCACTGTCATTAATCACCCTTTATTTACCTGTACATCAGCACATGTTTACCAGAGAGCGCTTTATAGCACCAGTTATGACTTTATTGCTAATAACACAACTCTTACATTTAAATGGGGGTTCCAGATGTTTTTTATTGTTTGCTAAACCTGTTGTAACCTGAACGAGTACATTAAACAGCAGGAGCGTGGTTTCACAATCTTGCTCGAGAGGCTGCTAAATCACTGGCACACGTAGGATATGGCTCAGCCTTTGGGATCCTTGGGGACAAAGGCAAATCATACACACTAATTACTGAAGCCATCATGCTGTAATAGATGAGCCTGATGGGTTGGGGATTTTAGTCTTAAACTGGTTGCACTGGGCACCATTAGTTACCCGCAGTTCTCATCAGCAGACACAGCTTACACTGAGCCCAGCTCAGGCACAGGGGCTGGGATGTCCAGCATTAACAGGGGGATATCCTGCCTTCACATTGCCTGGTTTAGGGCACACTTGCTTGTTTTCCTCAGCTGTGCACTGCAGGGTGAGCTCTGTTGGTACCAGCACGCTTGTGATGGTCTGGGGTGATGAAATCCCCAGTCCAGCCCCTTTGTGCTTTGAGGCAGGTGGGAAGGGCCAGGAGAGCCAGAAATGAATCTCTGTGTGTGGCTTCACTGCAGCTGGAAAATTTTAGAGGTCCACAGATTGAAGAAGTTTGGTAACGTTTGTTCTAGGAAATTCTGGTTTGCCTTGTGATTTCTCTTCTCAAATACCTAGAAGAAGTCAGGCAGAAAGCAGAATCCAGTTTATCACCTCCTCCCTCCTTCCCTGGTTTAAACCCAAGGGAGTTTAAATGGCTCCTGCCTGTCAGTGCAATGCTTTACACCTTCAGCAACTGCTTAAGCTCTTGAGTCATCCTTTCCCATCACACAGATAAGATTATTCTCATTTTACAACTGGAGCTATAGGGATGCTGCGGGTACAGCAGTCCTAAGGCAGCATCGTGATCCTGCAGCACCCTGACATTAGCTTTATCTCAGCCCTTTGTGCCGTTTTTGATGCTAAGGAGCTCTTGCAGTGTCTCATGGTAAAACCAGGACCAGTGTTTGTTTCATCATTCCCAGCCCTGTAAAGCTGCTAACTTCTTCCCCTCATCTTACTCAATGGGATTGCTTATGTGCCAGCGCCTGCATTTCTTCTTGTCATCCCAAAAGGGGCTGGTCTCAGCAGAGAATGAAATGCAGAAATACAGGAGCCTAAAACATAAAGAGAGTGCTGACAGATCCAGCCTCACATAGCACAGCCTGCTTGGGGAGAATAATTCCTCTTGTTCCATCAAATAGGAAGGACATTTGACCCCAGAAGTGAGTCAAATGTAAAATGTAATTCAACCCCCAACAGGGGCCAGAGTATAAATGCAACTTGACATCTGATCAAACCATCGTGGACATTTGACCCCTGAGATGAGTGAGGTATCTGTTGTGTCTCATGAAGTCAGTAGAGCATCATTCCTCACCCCTGTCAATTTTCTTTCTATCTTTCCTTCCCTCCTCAAACAGGGACAAGGAATTAAGTAGTGCAAAAATCCTGAGGCATGGACAGATTAGCAGCCACATGATGGACTCTGAAAGATGAGTGAAAATGTGATTAAAAGAAATAAAACCAGCCTCAAAATCAGTAAGAAAAAGCATTTATTAGGGCCTTTGTGATAGGGAAAATAACCGCAGGAAAGGTAAAGGTGGGGAAATTCCTCATGTAGCTGGACAGGAACGAGTTGGTTTTGTTTGGCATCGAGACTTGCACTTGCAGGAAGAGTCCACAGGTGCTTTATAAACATGAATTAACTACATCTGGGAATACCTTGCAAGAAGGTCTCATTATGCCACATGGTGGGTGAATTAATGCAGGAAATGCCTTACCAAGGGAGCTGGGGATGATGTGATGCCATGCATGGGAATGTCCCTTGGCTTGTTTGGAGCAGGGGTGTGACTGCTGGCTCATGGAGAGACATTAAGCAAAGCCTTAGGGGAATGTTTGCCATGTTTTCCTCTCATCCATGGCATGTGCCAGGCTGCTGGCAGGGCAACAGGTAGCTTCCAGGGGGGAAAGAGCTCATTACTTACTGCTGGGCGTTTGTGATCCTGCACTCTGCCTAATCCCAGGAGCTTTCAATGCACGGCTTATTCCAGCTGAGCAACAACACCTGTTTCTGTACCAACAAGCTAATTTATGTGACTGACTCCTCATGCAAATACTATTACACATCAGTATCATTTACTCAGGCCAGGGAGATAGATACAGTGGAATATGCAGCTCTTTGCTTTTGTGAAGGAGAGCACAGGTAGGACCTCACTGCTTTAACTGAGAGTGTTGGAAATATAATAAATATAATAGTTAAATAGACAAAGTTATTTGCACATTGTTTTTGCCTCCTAATACTGCTGTTACACCACTGTTTTGCTGGCACACTTATGCTGCCCATCAAAGCCATCAGGTCTTGGCTGCCACATCTGTGTGTGGACATGCATGGGGGGCTGCAGGTTTGCAGAGCAGCATTGTCAGAGCTTGATTTCACCCAGCTCTGGTGAGACGCTCCATGACCATGACCCTGCAGAGCAGCCAAGAGGGCTTTAGTTTTGGCTGTGTGCCTCAGGGCAAGGCTGGGTAACTCGTGGATGGAGCTGCTCACATTTATACCACAGAGGAAGCAGATCTGTGGGCATAGATGTGTTTGTACATGGCAGCACGTGCATAATAAAGCAGAAGGTGGGTTTTTCTCTGCTGTGTGCAAATCAGCAGGAGCTCAGCTGAGTGTGGGGGTTATACCAGTGCACCAATGGAAATGGAGTTAAGATTGTATTTGTCATGTGCATACATACATAAAGTATCTGTCTTCAGATGTGTTCCTATACATGTTATATGTGCCAGCCCCTTTTCACACACATGAAATCCATCTGCGTATGTGGCAGTGTGCTTGGATGGGTATAAATCAACATTTATCTACTGTATCTATTGCCCTTTATCTGTTTATCTCCATGCATCTTCAAGCTTGGGTCTGTATTAGCCATAATAGATACAGTAAGTCGCTGATCTGGTGGGTCAAATGGTCAGGGCTCTTTGATCAGCCGTCAGGATACATTACCACCAGAGCCTCCGGTGGGGCTTGAATTACAACTTACATTTGACTCATTTCTGGGGTCAAAACGTCCCTCTTATTTGATCGAATGACAGAAATTGTATAATTTGTATATATCCCTGAGCCATATGTGCTCTGAGTGCCACTCTAATGTGTTTTATAAAGGCACAGCTGTCTCAGTGACTTATTTAAAATGGGATTTTGAAGTAGTGTTCTTGCCATTTAATGTCCTCATTCAGGGTTACACAAGGTTTATCAAATAATAAATAACATTTAGAACATTCATTTTAGCATAACAATGGGTTTGCTAGTTATAAGGAACTGGACGGCACAATAAAGCTGTGTTTGGTAAATAAGCAATCATGTAGAAAGCCAGCAATAGCATAATTAGAAATTAATGACAGTGTGGGAAGCTATGGATACCTTCCTCGCATGCTGCTAGCGCTGCAGACTAGACAGAGCTCATCTTGGCAGCCTCTGCTACAAAATATGGCATCAAACATTGTCACAATACTGGCAGACGTGTTGTGCTCCCACCTCCTGGGCCTCCCACCAGTCTCCACTGAATTACAGCAGAATGGCAGTGGTTGGTAAAATAAAGCTGGGGCTGGGGCAGATCCGTGCTATGAGAGAGTGGGGAGTCCCCTTCCCTTTCCTGGCCAAATGCAGTGATTACTGCACAAAGTGGCCATGGAGCCCAGGCAGTGTGGGGGCAACTCAGTGCTGCTGATGAATACATGGGTCATCATCCCCTCATTCTTGCTCCTTCCTCCCCAGTAAGAAGCTGTAAACCAGGACCACTATGGACTTTGGTTTTCCCTCTGTCAGCACCTTTGGTAGTGAAGCAATAGCATGCAGTTGTTGGGGTATAATGTGTTCTCATGTTGGTTGGTCCCTGACCTAGAACATTGAATTTGGAGGAGTTTCCTGCAGTTTTTGTCCCTGAAGCTCACAAAACACATGTACATATAGAAGGTCCCTAGTGAAGAGAAGTCAGAGCTTTATATGGACTCAGAGTTGAAAGAGAGGAGTAATCAGAGGTTGACAGTGCACTGGAAGCTGGGAGTGTGCCCTTCAGCAGGCATCTACGCTAAGATACAGGTTTTGCTCTTCCCCTGCATCCCGTTTGAGTAATACTGTATGATTTCATATCAGACTAAGGAACAGAAAGAAGACATTGATAGATATCGACTGCCTTTCTCAGCAGATGATTCAGGAAGAATCTCATGTACTATTTTAGAATGAACAATAGATTGTTACATGTCATTATTATAATCGTTACTAATGGAACCTCTTCCAGGTGGGGCCTTGGAGGTGAGCACAACTATAGCTGATGGTTCAGGCTTGTGACTTTTGCATGAGCTCCTATGTGATAATGAAAGGTGTAATTTGGAAGCCATTCCTGTAACTAAGTCATAGCAAGAGGAGCTGCTATTGCTGGTGGAGGATTGGCTCTATTGCTTAAATGAACTAATAAAAACATCCCTTGGTATTACAAGCAGAATATGCACCATCTTCAACCCTTGGTCTCAAAGGGCTCCTGAGCTGTTAACAAGAGGGTATTTGAAAAACAGCCATCAAGCATCACAGAGTGGAAAGCTAATATAACTGAGCAGTTCTTAGACCAAAATGGATAGTCTCTGCTTCCATTGCATTTACTTGGGGTAAAGGGGGGAACAAATAGCATCTTATACAGTTGAAGGTATCTGTCAGGTAAGACAGAACACCTTGTGTGGACAGAAAACTATGAAGTTGTCATGGTGGTTGAATTTCATGCGTAGACATTTCATCAAGGAACTGAAGTTCCTGGATAGATTTAGGTTTAGGAGCAAAGGCAGGAGGGAGAAGTTCCTCAGGCCATCAGAGTAGTGATCAAAAGCACACCCCATGACTGGCAGCCTGAGGGCTCAGCCTAGTGTCCACTGCTTCTCCAAGGTCTTCCAGGCTACTGCACACAGCTATATGCCCTTGGGTCAGTCCAAGCAGTACTCTTTCCTTCCTTTTCCCAAGTCTGTCACAGGTCTTCCGGGATCTGAATCAGCTCAGAGATTGTTTTAGAGCCAATGCTAAAAAGCATCTGTATTAATCAGCTCAGTCTGAGAGGTGATAGTGTTGGCCATGGGGGTTCCTTGGCACCAACATTCTGTGATGCCCAGCAGTGGAGCTGAAGGCAATGTGGACCTGAGATTCCAAAAATGCTCCCCATGTGCTGGAGGGTGAAGGAGACGCAGTAACTGGGACTGCTTCAGAGCACCATGGGGTACAGCTGACAGGCCAGACTGAAGGGGATCTGCTGGTGTGCACTGTGGCTCTGGTGCCATGAGGACACATGGCCTGGCTTCCAGCAACACTGATGAGCTTGTAAAGCCAACAGCTTATAAAATAGCAACAAACTATAGATAAAGGTGGTAAGCAGTATCTGTTAGCCAGCAAAGTGTCACTTTATCCCAGGTTTCCCACTGTGCTCAACACCATTGTAAAGGGACCGCTCTTGGTGTATGCCAGGCTGCTGCCTTTGATGGTCAGCATGGCCTAGGGCAAGGTGGAGACCTAGACATGGAGGAACCTGTGGCAGCTTTGGAGGGAGCAGGTCACCTTCAGAGCATAGGTGTCACATTAATATGGTGTTTGTGTGCACTTTAAGTCTCCTGACAGTGCTGCTCTGGCTACCACTGCTCCTGCGAGGGTGCTGGGTTGTCACCAGACAAAGGCAAACTTGGAGCTTTTATGCACAAGCTGTTTCTGCTTTCAGATCCTCCAGGTCCTCACACTGTGCTAATTTCTCACTGCTTGTCTCCTGAGTTACCCACTGTGACACAGTGTGATTGGGAGCCAGGTCTTTACATGCTAACAATTGATGCTGAGTTCTGACAATGCAATAACATTCCTCCTGGTTAGCTGCGACGAGCACGGTTGTCTGCTGGGGGGCTTGGGTTTGGCTCCTGCAGAGGTTGGTTTGCTGCTGTAATGGATCCCTGGGGAGTGGCTTTGGAAAATGATGTTTATTTGTGGAAACGTAGCACTGGGTCGCAGAAACATGGAACAAAATCAGCCTGCTGCTCTTGGGATTTCCTTTCCCAGCTGATTGATTACTTCTCATCGCAGTCCCAGCCCGAGCCAGTGTTTGGGTCTGCCGTCACAACAGAGTGATTAACTGGGAAGTCACTTCCAGCAGGAAAGTGTTATTTTCCATTTCAGAGTCTGGATGATGGCCTGTGCAGAAAGGAAGACCCCTCCATACTCTCAGCCAGCTTCAGGATGAGCTCTTCTCTCTGTGTTGGCTCTGGGGCTTCCCTTTGCAGTACAGGCTTGTGCTCCACTCTTAGCTTCACAATGGCCTGATCTTCTCAGTGGAGCATGATGGGGCTCTGCAGGTCATGGAGGATGATGAGGGTTATGCATCCCTAGTGTGGCCATCCAGCTCATAGTCAGGTGTTTACTCCAACCTCCACTTGCTCATGTGGCTGTGCAGAGCAGTGGACCTGCGCTGGTGTCCAGCAGTGCTCTGGCAGCTTGCCTGTGAGCATGAAGTGGTACCCAACCCCTCACAGCTCTGACGAAGTAGTGGGACCTCACAGGGAGCCCACTCATGAGAATGGGCTGGCTTGGTGCCTGCCCCCAGCAGGCTGGTTTGTGTAAGCTCTTCAGCTTCTGCTCCAGAATTTGGACAGCAGACCCCTGGGCATCCCCCTTCTTGAAGCCTGAGCAGCTCAGCAGCAGTTTGCAGGTACCTGGGCAGGCAGCATGGGTGTCCTGGGTAACCTGGGCAGGGGAGCCTTTGTTGTGGGTCCCCAGGAGGACCACGCACCACGGGGGCTCAGGAGAGGGGACTGTGTTGCTGCAGGTAACCAGGGAGAAGATGGCAAGCGTGTGGTGCGTGTACCATGGCATGCGTGTCCCCAGTCCTATGTGGTCCTGTTCCTCTGGGGAAGGCTTAGCTCTTTCCCTGTCAGGTGATGCACCAAGCCAGGCTGCTCAGAGCTGTGATGGGAACTAAAATCAGACACAGTTATGGATGCGCTTGCCTGTCACAGGCAGGTGTGCTCTGGCACTGGACCCAGCTGAAGGACCACAGACTTAGCTCCTGCTGGCAGGGTGAAAGGTGGCAAAGCTGACCCAGAGCTCTGCATTTGGCCTGTGCATCCATCACCCTTTCATGGTCCTGCTGAGGACCGTGCTGGGTCTCGCTTCTCCGTGACACCATTTTCATGATCAGCAGCCTCTGAGCAAGCCTGCATTAAATTTATCTCAAACTAGGAAATCCATCAGCTGCCATCAAAAGTGTCGGAGCTGCTGCTGTGTAGCTCAGGTCTATACATCTGTGTACACTGTAAAGGGCAAAATATGACTTGGCTTTTATTACTTTAATTAAAACATGAGTGAAGAGTATGAGATTCATATTAAATTGTATTTTCCTGGCTGCTGTGTGAAGGAGCTAACTGATCTGATTACCATGAAGATTACAAACTATCAAAGTGAAAAAGAGCTTTTTGCAAGTATTTCATATTAAACCTTCAAACATAACACTTTAAGAATAATTATAGTTGTATTACTGGAAAGTGATTCATGAATTCTGAATAAATAGAAGACCCTTAAAGGGAAATGTTCCAAGACCACAGTTTTCATTCCAATCTGATGAAATTTAGTATCATTTTGTGGCTGTAGAATAAAATGAAAAAAAAATATATATGTACATAGAGTGTATTGAGTATATGTCAGACTAAACTAATGAGATTTTTTTCATCAACTCTGAGCACGCACGCAGACAAATGGAATAGCCATTCTCATTTTCTGTAATGGAAAGCACTGAAAGAAGAGGCAAGGAAGGATCTTACTGCTCACAGGTCTTTATTCTACCCTTGATTGTTAAATAATATATTTTCAGTTCTCATCTCTCGACTGCAGAATGTTTGAACTGACATTAATGGGTATATAAGAGAAGAGAGCAAGCTTAAGAAAACTAAGCAAGTGAGGAAGGGCTTGGATTGGGAATTTTATTAGTATTCCCAGTGGGCTGTAATAAAGATACTTTTCACACAATACAGTGAATGTTTACAGCAGACAATTTAGTTTCCTTCCAACAATTATGAGAGAAATTGAATCTCAGGAAATGTTCGTTTTCTCTAAAATTAGACATAACAATAAAGATACCCCTGGAAGTTTATTAAGGAGGGAAGAGAAGAAAAACAAAGCAAAACACAACAAAAGGCAGGGGTCTCTGAAGACAATTTAGCAAGTTTATTTTGAGAATTCCAGATGACTGGAAACAAAACCAAAAGCAGACACCTACACGGTGCTGAGGGCTCGTGCTCCCCACACCCGGCTTGAAGTTGGGGCTGGTTTTCTGTGGAAGAGCTTTTCTTTTTTTCCCTAGGGTTCAGTAATTTCTAGTGCATTTTGGAAGCAAATACCCAAAAGGTACTGTATTTACACACTGTACCCATCTAGAGGAGGATTCCCATCACTTCTGCAAGCAAGGGAGGCACAGGGTTATGCTCTTTTGCATGCAGGTCAGGATGCTATAGGCCTGAGAGCCTGCACTGATAGCTAAGAAGGATGTGAGGTTCTTGCCTGCCCACCCATCATCCCAGAGGGGGGTTTCCCTGCACTAAGCGCATGGAAGGGAAGCATCATTATATACATCAAAACTAGCAAAGCTGGGAACCACAGAATCCCAGACTGGTTTGTATTGGAAAGGACCTTAAAGCTCCTCCAGCTCCAACCCCTGCTCCCACGGGCAGAGACCCCTTCCACTGGAGCAGCTTGCTCCAAGCCCCTGTGTGCAACCTGGCCTTGAGCACTGCCAGGGATGGGGCAGCCACAGCTCCTCTGTAAATGTGATGTTTCACCTACCCCCCTGCACAAGTGCAGTCACATGTGGGTTTCCATGTATGAAAAGCAACTTAGCAAAATACGGTGAGCTTGGGCCTTTAGTTTTTTTCCCAAGAAAATTGGTCACAAAACGTCAAGAGAGGAGCTGCAGGGAAAAGACAGGAATTACTGGGCACTTGAATGCAGCTTCAGGAAGGAATTCATCCTGCTCACACAGAGCTGCTGAGGATCAAAAGGGAAAGCACTCTGTGAAGCGCAGAATACTTTGAAACTCTTTGAGCAGCTCGTGTTTAATTTTTGAAGCACTGTGATTTGAGCAAGCAGTGTCGTTCTCCGTGCCCTGGTTTCCAGGCTTCTGCTGTAATGTCCATGTTAGAGACACCTCCTCCATTCTACTTGGCTTTTTTTTGTCAGTGCGATCTTTGATTGTCAACTTCTGCCTCACTCTTTCCAGTCTAGAAAGAGATTCCTGTTTGGTATCAAGAATAGGGATGGGAGGATACATGATGAAAGCTGACACAGCTTAGCTTGCAACAAAACTTCTGCAGTGGTCTTTCTCAAGCAGATTTGTCCCACTTTGGTCATATTTGGGGCTAGACTTGGATGATGCTTTTTGGTAATACCAAGTAGGACTCTTGAGGTGCCAGCATTCACAATAGGAGCACCGAGTCATCACAGCTTTGTGGAAATATGTAGGCTTTGTGTGGGCCTGGGTTTGAAAGATGGCAGCTGGAGCCCTTGAGTACACTGGACAGATGTGCATTTTTACCATGGGGTCGATGTTTTGGCATTACCTGCGGCCCTGCTATACCCAAACCCTTCCCTGCTTCTTCATTTGCATCCTTATCTCATTTCAGCTCTTCCACTTCTGCCCACTTCTCTTGGAGCAATTCAGGTTCTACCTGGCATGTTGTGAACTAGTAAAAATAGTAGAGAACCCTCTCCAACATCTTAACAGCTGAAATGTTTCACTTGGTTTGGCCTCTGGATAGCTGGGGCTGGTTTTCCGTGGATGCAGGGGCTCATGGAGTGCCTCCCTCCCTCAGGCTTTGTATGTTAGCTTGGATCCTTGTGGTCATGCAGTGAAGGTTGTTCTGCTATTGATGTGAGCCCCCTTGCACCTTCCTCTCCTCTGCAAAGCTCTTCGCTCTGTCAATAAATGCTGTCCATTGCCTCTAAAGCTGCCAGTGCCTACAAGGGTCCTTTCTCACTGCCAGCATTGAAGGTGATCACTGATGCAGGCTGCTGGCTGTGATTGGTGTCCTGGCTGAACTTCTAGAGGGAAAACTGTCATAACTTCAGCAAAACCTTGCTATTTTTATCATTCATCTAACAGTTTTCCTTCTTTTCTTCCTCTTGAAAGGATGGTGCCTACCCTAGCTGTTCATTTTGTCCAGCTTGCTCAATGCTTTAGGAGGTGTTTGATGAGTTTTGGTGATTTAGGACAGAGATGAGCTACTCACAGCAATGTGTGTGTGCCTGCCTTTTTTTAGATACCATACATAAGCCTGTTTTTATTAAAGAAAAAAAAAAAGATAAAATTGTAGAAGATAAAATCTGTTTGTTTCCCAAAATTCACATATTGGTGGCTTAAGGCTGAGATTTTCACACCTCCGCTGGGGGTTTGGAGACTTGGCCGTGAACCATGTTACAGTTCTCACAAGTTTGTCAGGAGTCTCTTGGTGCTTCATGCTTTCCCTAACAACCCAGCACCTTTGTGCTTTTGTGACATGACAGCTTCTGCTTTGGGTAAGGGAGGAAAAGACTAAAATCCTTGCAGTCGTGGCTGCGAAGAGAGGCTTGTAATTGAGAAGCTCAGTAAACACAAAAGAGGTAAAGAGAGATTCCAGCTGATCACGTTGACATCTTATGGACTGGGAGAATTAGCACCTTGATGAGCTTTGCATATTTGAGGCCTGCAAGGAGTGAGGCATCCCTATCCCATAGGTAATCTGAATACCTCCTTTGACCACCCCCAACCAGGTCACACTTAGCTCTAGACTGACATTGCCTGCTCTTGCTTTGAAGGCAGCACCCATCAAAGCCCAGGCATTGAGACTGACAGTGGGTAGATGTTTTTGCCATAGCGTCTGGTAAGTGACTGACCCTGCACTGGGCACTGGTGAGGCTGCACCTCAAATCCTGTGTTCAGCTCTGGGCTCCTCACTACAGGAGAGACATTGAGGGGCTGGAATGAGGCCAGAGAAGGGAATGGAGCTGGTGCAGGGCCTGGAGCACAGGGGTGATGGGGAATGGCTGAGGGAGCTGGGGGGTTCAGTCTGGAGAACAGAAGGCTCAGGGGAGACCTGATGGCTCCCTGCAAGTGCCTGAGAGGAGGATGGAGCCAGGAGGGGCTGGGCTCTGCTCCCAAGGAACAAGGGATGGGACAAGAGGAACCAGCCTCAAGCTGCCCCAGGGCAGGTTTAGATAGAGCTGAGGAACAATTCCTTGCCCATAGGGTGCTCAGGCATTGGAACATTGCTGGAGTCATTGTCCTTCTACATCACAAACCATACAATAGATGAAGCCCTTAATGACCTCGTCTACTATATGGTTTGTGATGTAGTCGGAGAGTGACTCCAGGGGTGGTTTAGGTTGGATATAAGGAAGAAATTCTTTACTTTCAAGATGCTGAGGCACTGGAATGGGTTGCTCAGGCCAGGTTGGACAAAGCCTTGTGTGGCCTGGTTTAGTGTGAGGTGTCCCTGCTTATGGCAGGGGGGTTGAAACTGGATGATCTTAAGGTCCTTTCCAGCCCTAACTATTCTATGATTCTATGACATGGTTTAGTGGTAGCCTTGACAGTACTGGGGAATAGTTGGACTTGATCTTTTCCAACCTAGTTCATGCTATGATTCTATGATCTCAGAGTTGACTTTGACAAAGCTGACACAGAGATATCTGGCCGGAGCCAGATTCTAGGGCTGAGGTCTTTGGGATGATGTGGCAAACTGATTTATTGCACTGGTGATTTCAGTTTATTTCCTTTTCCCATTTTGGCAACTTCCTGGCAGTCTGAAATGTTTTGCAGTGGATGGGTGGGTAACAGATTTCAAGCTCCACATAAGGATAAAGAGGAGAGAGGGGAGGGCATTTTACAGAGCATTGACATGCTCTTAATTCTAATAAAATACTAATGAATAGGTAAGCAGCACCTTAGCAGCTAAGGTGACAGGCGCTAAAGAAGCACTGCATAAATACATAAAACATATTTGCTGAAGGCATTTGTTGTTGGAAGTTTAAACATTAAACATGCCTGCTTCATCTGATACCTTAATAAAGCAGGGATGTTCAAAGAGCCATTAGTGGTGCTCTGACTACAGCTTTACATCTTCACTATATGTACCAGGGAAACTGCATTATTTCAGCAATGCCTCAGTGGGTTTTGCCCCTAGAAGGGAAAGTAAGTGAATTGTGGGAGGGATTTTAACGTGGGTTTGAGCTTTCCTGTATTGATCAGTGTGGATCTTTTGGTATTACTCCTTAGTCAAGTGCTGGGGCAGGTCCATGGGAAGCAGCAGCTCTGCTGTGGTATCCCCAAGCTTAACAAAAGCTGGTTTGGGGCCTGATGAGACAAATAAACAGTTTTCTGTGTTTATTTTTTAAATTACAGGCTAAGGAGGAGCACAGATACTCAATCCATTAAGAAATAACTAGGTGGGTGATTCACTGCCATGGGTGTAAATGGCACCAGCGCTGCTCTGCCTGCACAATTTATTAATACTTCACGGGAGGAAAAAAACCTTATTTTAATCTCATAATGGATGATGAGCTGTGAAATTGCTTCTGCAGCAGCTGGGCACCCTGGGGGAGGTGCTAGATTGCACCACGTTATGCAAGCTCTCCCCACATTTCTGTCTTCCTCATGCTAATCAGACACGTCAAATCTGGGCAATGGAGAGGAGGTGCCTCTGCTTCTGTGGGTTTTAGTACTTTTCTAATTTAATATAGGTGAGTTTTCTGTCACTGTGCTTTGGGGTCCAAAGGCTTGCTTTGAAAGCCTATGGGCTCAAATTTGAGTGCATCTGTGGTGAGCAATGCTTATCTTTGAAGGTTCTGGCCTAACCCGTAGGATCGCAGAATCACAGAAACGCTTTGGTTGGAAGGGACTTTAAAGCTCATCCAGTTCCAACCCCTGCCATGGGCAGGGACCCCTGCCACTGCAGCAGCTTGCTCCAAGCCCCTGTGTCCAACCTGGCCTCCAACACTGCCAGGGATGGGGCAGCCACAGCTTCTCTGGGCACCCTGTGCCAGCGCCTCAGCACCCTCATTCCTGCTGCCACTGGCCACGCTGGCCTGGTTCACACCATTAAATAGCTAGAAATATGGCAAATGGACTGGGGCTGCCTGAGTTTGTGATTTCATCTGGCTGATACCATCACTGTGCAGGCTTGTGCGCCAAGAGCTGTTATGGTTGAACAGCAGCTTTGCTCTGGTTTGGTAGGTTTGGATGGGGACTGTGAGTAAAACTGACACTGCGGGGAGGTTTGGTTTGGGTACTAGAAGCATCCTTCGGTTGCATGGGAGAAGATGGTGCAAATGTCTAGTGATGCAAGCAAACAAGGGGTAGTGTAGGGCCACATGGGGAAAAACTGCAGATTACCCCCTTAGTGAAAGGGGTTTGTAGTGTTTGCTTCTGCAAGTGTGCCAGTGGTGTACTCTCAGTTGTACGTGTGTATTTCTCATGCCTGATGACCACCAGTCCTGGCTGGCTGCAGGTGTATCCTGGTGTGCAAGGACCATGCAGGGCTCCTTAGGAAATCTGTCTTTGCTGATGAGAGAAAAAACAAAACCAGGGCATATCTGGAAGAAGAAAGACTTGATTCAAGCTGCGTGTGTTGCCACTGTGGCTTTGCTGAAGGATCTTGCTGCAGATCTCTAGGTAAAGCAGTGTATGGCAGAGTATGGCTGTGCTGGCCACGTGCTAGGATAGGACATATCCTTTGAGACAAGACTCTGAAAATCAACCCTTAAAGCATCCAGAAAGTATGGCACAAAAGCTTTTATAAACCTCTAACCCCACAGCTTCAGTTTTGAGCATAAAGGAAGCACTCTCTAAGATGAAAACCAAAAGGGAACATAGCATGGCACAGAATACAGTTTCCTTCCTCCTCTGGGTTCTTCTGACTCCACTGAAGCCAGGTTGAATTAATTTCTTAGAGTGCTTTTTACTAATTCCTCCTTGCATACACTCCATTACTGTTTTCAGGCCTCCTTATCTCTTGACCTGCTTACAGTGCATTATCCATCATTATATAATGTACCCTTGGCTCAATGCGAAACACCAAATCCGTACAGTCCAACAATGAATTTCTGTGAAGTGCACTGATCTTATTATGCAAGTTCAGTATGGCATGAGACAAAAAAGGCAATTATGTAAAATCCACAAATAATTCCCAGAAATGAATGATATTCTAGAGCAGAATATTACCGTATTCCTTGGATTTGCTTCTGGGCAAGACACTGGGAAAGGAAAGAAAGGGTTTCTATTTGTCTGTTCCAGTCGGTCTAATTTGAGATCTCCACTGGCTCCTATTTCTGGGTGAAAAGTCCCTTCAATACATTTTCAAAACAGGCAAAAGATCATTACAAATGATTTTAAGGAGGCGGATTGTGAGACAGATGTCAGAGGCTGCACTTTGCCCATGTCCTGGCTTTCCCTGGAGCACCGCCACATTTGCTTTGAAAGCCTAGGGAAGAGCAGCCACAGAAACACACAGTGAATGGAAACAGTTCTCTATCAGAGTGGGTAGGTAACTAAGACGTAGGTGAAGCTAGCTGTTACTCCTGGTGATCCAGGAGCAGCTCTGCATCAGACATGCCTTACAGTCCTGGCCCTGATTATGAAGGGTTTTCAGGAGCTCTGGTTATTGCTGAGGTTTGCATAAGCCAATATAGAATGCTTCTGAGAACGCTGCCAGAAAACTTTGGACCTTTATATCCCATCTGCTTGTTTGGAAGTTGAAGATCTTTGCTATAAGCACATGGTGCTGCCAGAAGTCAGCCTCTGAAGCTGGAGGTGGGACATCCAGATGTAGTACTTCTACATATAGCATAATGTGAATGTCCCAGCATGGATCAGGACACCATGGGGCAGGTTGATGCCTGGACATGCTCTGTCCCATGAAAATGGCATTTTGGAGAAGTGACAGCAAATGGCTAAAGCAGTAGTTATGGACATGTTTTGTAAGGAACTTGGGGTACTCCCTGCTGCTAGATGTTGATGTCAGGAGCTTGATGGAGACACAAGAAGGGGAAAGAACAACAAAACTAGGTGGAGCAGGTGAAAGGGAGGGATGAATTGTTCTGTTCTTTGAGAAGCTTCCACAATTGTTCATTAAGGCTTTTCTATCTCCCCCAAAATCCTGGTTGGTATTGGCCAATTTTTAGGGCAGCATGTTGACAAACTACTGGTCTAATCGCTTAAGTGTGTCTTGAGTTCTTGTGAGGTCGATATGAGGTTGTGGGTTTCCATTCCTCGCTAAAAGTGATTTAGAGAGCTTTTCTCTCCAGGATGTACTTGGTAGCATGAGAAGGTGGATCTGGAGGGCCAGTTGTTCCAGCAGGTTCAAATGGAGCACTCCTTTGGGGTGTTCTGTGGCTCTGACAGGGTCTTTCCTAACACTCTCACACAAGGCAGTTTCTGCCTTGCAATGAGGGGGGGGAAACTGAGGTATTTGAGGTGGATTATGTTTTTCTTGCTCTTTATTCCTGGGATAACTTCTTCCCTGACTCATTTTTGTCTGTGTCACTGGGGAGTTAAAGACCTGTCCCTCCCTCTTCCCTGAGAGGGATAACCACAGCATTAGAAATCCTTTCTATACCACTGCATGCTGCACTGCTGCGTCCATGCGTGCACATCTGCCTTTATGGTAACTGTAACCTTTTCCTGAACCAGAGATTTTCCTGAACCAAGAGCCCTTTGGGATCTGTGTGGGCTTTCCTGGATACATTTTTAATAAACACAATAATTTGACTGCAAGCCCATTACCTATCACCTGTTTATTCTATTTCCATGCCTGCAAAAAACCAGTAACTCACAGGGCAATCAAAGGAAGAATGACAACCAGGACAAAATTGGTATGTGTTGTGATAAACCAACCCATGCTCAGCATCATGCACTCCAGCTTTATATATTGCCTGTAAAATAATGGCTTCCAAAAGATATTAAATCTTTAGGAAAAAAATCAAGCCTAATTGTAACTATATTTTTGTTTTCCATTTTGGTTTATGTACAGTGTATGACTTTTGCAGAGACATTTTTATTCCAGGGAAATGACAGGCCAACAAGAAGCCATAATTGCACTGATTTTTACAAGTGCCTGCATTACTACAGATCTGATGTACTGCAAGACATGAATCAGAAAAATTCTATTAAAAAATCTCCTGAATGGCTGACACAGGAGTATTATCCACAATGATTAATTTGACTTGGTCATTATGAACACAGACAAGTCTGGCAAAATTGCATTTCATTCCCCACTGAATTCATAAAATCACTATACACATAATAAGAAGTTATAGTTCTCTGCTATCCACTATTCTTGACAGGATTCCAGTTCTGGATAAGATACTGATTAAAAAAAAATGGAAGTGGAGGGAGAGAGGGGAGTTGGGAGCTTTTTTCAGAGCTTACAATAGGACTGATTTCTTTTGCTATAAATTGTTGATAGAACTCCATTAGCTTCAGCTTTTTTTGGTGAAGTGGTGATGCGGGTCAAGCCCAGCTTGGACAATATAAAAACTGACTGAAAGCTTTTATTGACATTGAAAGGGGTGCAGCGGAATGGCATGCACGTGTGTTCACACCATGAATCCCAAGAAACCTAGGTGGGCTGTACCTGAGGGCACAGGGTAGGGGCTGTCACTGCTGTCCCTTCAGTTCAGGCAAAGACACAGGTGAGTCCCTACCCAGAGTGAGCCTCAGGAACTGTCCATCCCTAATGACATATGATGACAATATTGTAGTTGGTATCCTGCTCTTCATTTCTCACCACATAAACAGGGTACCAATGGACGGGTTGAGGCCAGAGAGTCCCAAAAATGTTATTTCTGGTTTCATATAAATAATAGAACAAAACCCTTTCCCAGTGAGTAGCAGAATTGGATGCATGTCCCCCCAAAAAGCTGTATCTTTCTGAGTGAGCTGAGATTTTATATTCCTTCTGAATATTACTGGCTGGTTGCCTTCACAGTCCCCATCCTGCAGGATGTTTAGGACCCTGTTATCTCCCTTCCCTGCACATGGGGTTTTGTGAAACTTGTTGAAATGAGACCTTCTTTGTGCTGTTCAATTTGGCTGGAGCTATCTGGCAGGCCCGCCTTTTGGAAGACTCATGGCTCTGTGACTGCATGGGGTTGGTGTCTGTAGGGGATGGGACAAACTTAACTCACGCAAAATTAAAGGGTGAACATCCAGCTCCATTCAAAGATGAAGGGTCAGTAGCTCTGGAGGCTGTCATAGCACGCAGAGTCTGCATCAGAGCAATGCCTGCACAATGGGAGGAAAAGGTGAGAAACTGGGATGTGGAGGTGTGTGCTTGCCCTTCGAATGAACCAACATTTGACTGGGATTTAAAACCCCACTACTACAGGTATGGAAGTGGGGGTGCACAGAGGTAGGCAGAGCCCAGCTTTCCCACAGGTTGCCTGCTGCTCTGCTGTGATCCCAGCCTCCCTGTGGAGCTGTCTGTTACTGAATATTGTGCTGATCTTTCCAACACACATTCATGTTCTTGCAAGAACTCATTTTTCCCTTTTCAACCACACTCCCATAGTCAAAAACCTGAGCATGTGAAAATTAGTGTAGAAGAGGCTGGGAACACTTCAAAGACAATTTGTGGATTGTATATGACTGACTGTTTATAAATAATTCTTTACAGTGTTTATCCAACTCTACCCCAGTAATTCATTGGCCCTGCTATTCACACGCTGGATCAACGTGTGTGAAGTTGAGGCAAATCAATTTCCATTCCTAAGACCCAGAGCTGCTGATGCGGAAAATCAGTGCAAGAAATCTTGGCACAGGGCTTTGGGAATCCCACGTGTGAGCACAGCCCTGCAGCATCCCCCCCTTCCCAAGGAATAGTGCCCAGAGGGTCTGTACCCTGCACTCAGCCCACGATCATCCCACAGCAAGCATCAGCCCTTCGGGGCCCCAGAGCATTGGAGTCTGCAACACCCAAGTGACTTCCACTTTCTCCTGCCACCTGAATGAATGTTTCTGTCTCTGCAGCTGCAGTGCTTTGTACCAACCAGAAAACCCTGGGATTCATGTGCCAGAGGATCATAGAATCCTCAAATGGTTTGTGTTGGGAGGGACCTTAAAGCTCATCCAGCTCCAACCCCTGCCACAGGCAGGGACCCCTGCCACTGCAGCAGCTTGCTCCAAGCCCCTGTGTCCAACCTGGCCTTGAGCACTGCCAGGGATGGGGCAGCCACAGCTTCTCTGGGCCATCACCCTGTGCCAGCGCCTCAGCACCCTCACAGGGAACAGCTTCTGCCTCAGAGCTCAGCTCAGTCTCCCCTGTTCGGGCAGGTTCAAGCCATTGCCCTTGGCCTGTCCCTACAGGCCCTTGTCCCAAGCCCCTCTCCAGGTTCCCTGCAGCCCCTTTAGGCCCTGGAGCTGCTCTCAGGTCTCCCCTTCAGGAGCCTTCTCTCCCCCAGGCTGCCCCAGCCCAGCTCTCTCAGCCTGGCTCCAGAGCAGAGCTGCTCCAGCCCTCGCAGCAGCTCCGTGGTCTCCTCTACACTTGCTCCAACAGCTCCAGGTCCCTCTTGTGTTAGGGGTCCCAGAGAAACACATCAAAATCCCCTTCTTCAAATATGATCATGACTGTGCCAAGCAATGTGTGCGGTGAGAGACCAGTCTGGAGGCTTCTAAGGAAATGTGAGGTAGTTTGCCTTCATCAAGCTTCAATGTTCACTTTTTAATTGTGTTTGGATTTCTTCTCTTTGCATGTCCCAAGGTTTTCTCTCAACCTTGTGTGCTGTTTAGGTTGTATGAACACTGGTACATGGTGGATCCTTTTATATCTGTGTAAGAGCAACAGGGACAATCTCTGTATGACTGCAGTGTGCTTACCTGGTTTCTGATCCACTCTGATGCATCATCAAGACCCCACAAACCACCCTGTTGTTCTGTTGTCCTTTCCCCAGTGTGGGCTGGCAGAGTCCTTCGTCATGCTTTTCAGCCTTACAAACAGCAATGTTCTCCTCACTTGGCAGACTTTGCAGACTGGTTTTGCTCTTTTTAGACCCATCTCATCAATGAAGGGTCTAGAGGGCCACATTCCTGCGGCAGTAAGCTCTTGTATTAGCTGCAGGAAAAACCGAGTTAGTAGATGAGGGGTGGTACAGAGCCTGTGGTGGTTTGTGTCATCTGGATGATTAGGGTGGGATGGAACAGGCCAGCCTACGTATTTCCTTGTACCTTACCAAGAATAAATGTTCTTTCTTAGGCTCATATTTACTGTTGAATGTTATTTGACAGGACAAATATTTACCTGCAGTAATACTGCAAATCTCTGCTATTCTCACTGTGAGTAATATTCTGAATCAATGCTTGGCTTCAACTCCTGGCTCCTTGCAGATAATCACACAGAACATGACTCAGTGGAGAATTGGGGTCACCGGGCATTTGCCATGCTGCTGAGGAAAACGGTTTTCCAGGTCCTTGGTCAAGTCACATCCTCTGTGATGAATGCCAATGTGCAGTGGTGAGATGGTGCTGACCAGCTGTGGTTTGCAAAGATGGACAGCACTTCCATGCTGTCTAGTGTGTGGTGTCCCTGCCCAAGATAGGGGGCTGGAACTGGATGATCTTAAGGTCATTTCCAACCCAAACCATTCCATGATTCTGTGATTCCCTTCTAAGAGGGGAAAGACAGGAGAAAGCTAAAGGCTTCATTTGTAGATGTGCTCAATGCTTGTAGCTCGCTCCCGAGTCACCTGCATGGGTGTGCAGGGTTGCTGTGCCCATCGGGCCATCTCGCAGTGCAGAAGTGAAAGGCATCCAGGCAGTTGATAACCACAGATGTGCTCCATGTTTGCAATGGAGACATTAACAGACATCAACAGACCAGACCCTACTATTTCCAGCTTGCTCATCGTTGGATGCTGACAGTCTGGAGCAAGAGCTCCTCACTTCTCTCCTTGACCCACAGTAACTCACAGATACAGCTTAAGGGCCTGTAGAGGTGATGTCCGCATCTTGATGAGTTTATAATTCAGGTACTTACCAAGCCATATAAAAGAAGATCCAGTTTTGCTATTAAAACTCAGGCTTCTCCTGCCTGGGACACTGGAGACTGGATCTGCAGGTGGACAGAGGTGGTCCAGAGACCCCTGTTCAAACTTGGATTTCAGGAAGAAAAAGTGGTCCTTGAGGATGGTTTTGCTGCTGTTGGAGGTTGGTTGTACCTGCTGCAGTGCCATCCTCTGGCATCACTGTGCAAACATGAGGTGCAAGCAACTGCCCTGGTACTCTGCTCAGGGCAGTTTGGTCCATGTCTAGTGCCAGCTCTGGATCACAGATGCACGGGGACCTGGGGACAAAGAGGGTGTCAGAGCAGAGGCACTGTCCCCTCTCTTTCACTCCATCCCACTGCAGGCAGAAGCAGGGGTTTGCCGCTCCAAGCCCTGCATTGCAAGCCAAGAGAGAGCTTGCAATAGACTTGTTGTTTCAGCTGATTTCAGTGTTTTAATCTGAAGAGGAATAATGTATAATCACAACAACTGTCATCAGTTTGACAGTGGAAAATCCTAGATCTTCTGTGCCTTTTCATGTTACCATAATGGGCAGCCTTTTAGCAAAGCAAGCTTCTCTGCACTCACATTTGGAGTCCTGGTGGGATGAATGAGTTCAGACCAGCTCACCAATCTAATTTGTAATGTATCCTTATGACATATAATTGGCTGTTTAATATAATTCAAATTAACATAAGAATAGAAAATATCATCTGCAGCGTAGCCCACATGGGGGTGGAAAGAAGCATTGGGTGTTACTGGCAAAGGGGTTGGGACGGCACGTGGTGTGAGACCGCCCTTCATGGGACAGAAACATCACTTCAGACATGTAATAGGCACTGTGTGTGACAGTAAATCACCCCTTTTTCCCAGCCTTGAGTGTCTATCTGTCCCATCTCCCTTCCTTATCACCCTAGCAATCTATTTAAAACACATATAGAATAAAAGCAGTTTGCTTTGGAAAATGGGCAGGCGCTGAGTCTGGTTACAGTGATTGGATATTGTCTAATCTGATTCTGATTGTAATTTTGATATGTCTGCACAACACTGTAGCTCTTGGGAAAGCTTTGTGATTTAAACAGGTGTTCTTATGTTGGGGTAGGTTTTTTTTCCCTTGGGCTGAATAGAGCTGAGGCAGAAAGGTGCAGGGGGGTGAGCAGGGCTTCCAAAACCACCTCAAAGCCCTTCAGTGAGCTGCTCTGCAGCAACACAAGGAACTTGTAGTTTTGAAGAGAGCTTTAGGAAACTTTGAGTGGGTTTTACATCATTTAGTTAAGTACAGCAAAGCCACTTGCTTACATACCTGGTGCCAAAATAAACCAGTTGGAGGAACAAGTTTGCCGTGCAATGATTAATTTAAGTCCCTTTCCATAAAGCGTGGAGTGAAATCCTCTTAAATAACTGTGAAAGAATTGGTGTACCTCGAAGAATGCAGCCCACATGGAAACCTAGCTACTGGATGTATTAAATGGGATCTATCTGTCTGCTGCTGTGTACATCCTCTCAGCCCCCTGCCTTCCCTGTATAATACCTCTGCTAGACAGAAGCTGGCTACAAAAAAGCTTGGCTTGAATTGCCCCGGAACAATAACAGTAGGCACAGAGCTATCACAGCCTGGATCCATCTTATATTTCTCTCCTACTTGTATTTCCCCACAGCCAGTGGGAATCTCGGGTGAACATGAAGGGCCGGATGGGCTGTGTAGTGCCTGCTCTTTTCCATTTCTCTTTTGAAGCAGGATGAGGGGAGGCAAGAGGTAGGGGTTCAGCTCAGGGGGGATGAGCCACTTCCAGCCACAGTTTTGGGGTGACTTAGGAGCGACTCCCTGCTCTGATACTCCACAGGGATGCATCTCTCCCATCCCAGGCAGTGCTGGAGCTCTCCCACTGGGAGCCCTTCCACAGACACTTCCTTGTTCCCCATTGACTTCTCTATTTGGGTTAAACATGGGGTTTATTTTCTTTTATTAAGGGTTTTCTCTCTGCAGTCTGGGGTGATGAAGAGCATGTGGGCTCTGGGGCAACGGATTAATAAAGCCTACAGTGCTTAACTGCTTTTGCACACATCTGGGGTTTTGCTCTTCAATCATGTATTAAGTTAAAATCTAACCATGAAACTAGGGGATCTGGGAAATTTAGCTTAAAATCCATGTGTATAATACTATGGCTAATCAGAATTTCATATGCTATAATAACATGTGAAACAGTAGATGTTTCTTAGATTGTATTTTCTCTTCTGCAGAGACTGATTCTATTCTGTGTTGATAATTAATAATTTGGGGTAATTTACACTTATGTTATGAAACAAATGTGGTTGTGTCTGCAGTGAAAACAACTGCACGAGTCTAATAAGATATTCTTCCTCCATATCAACTGGAACACTTAGAAGTGAACAAATCACCAACAAACACAGGGAACTCCAGGAGTCCCAACATCTCTGAGTGTCTGTGGTCACCCTAAGGGAGCAGGACTGGGGAGGTGAGGGTATGGACATACCCATATGGATGTGGATATAAGGAAGGTAAAATCTCCATGCATGCTGGAGTCATGCAGGCTTTCTTTAATAGATTTTTAAGAACTGATGGTTGTGTTTCCATATTTCCCTCCCTGGTTGTAGCTTCTGTGCTGGAATTTGTGAGGAATCCATGGGATTTTTGTTCCCAAGTACTAGTTATTTCTACGGAGCTAATTCTTATGAACACTCTTGAAAATACAACCTGTAGATACTGTAAGAGCTGAGCTGGTTGCCCAAAGAGACACTTGGACTTCAAAATGCAGCAGCTGGTTGGGAAATGGCCGCACTCTTTCCATGGCTGTGGGCTCTGTGAGCAGAGCTTGCCTGGCTGCATGGGGATTTCTGCTGAGGTTTTGTTGAGCTAAAGGTGTGCTGGAGGGATGCAGCATGGGAGAGGGGAGTGGTGGGGATGCCCAAGCAAATCTGAGGTCTGCAAGGACCTGTGGTGTTCCTGTTGGAAGGTGCAGTCCTGCCACACTCCCTGCTTGGCTCTTACCTGGTTACAACCTGCTGGTGTCCAGGGCTAGAGATGTCTTTGTTATTAAAAGCAAACCGTTTTTACTGGAATGTGCTTTTGTGTTTCTTACACAAATAATCACTTGCTAAAGCAATGAGGTAGTGACATGTTGCAAAATGTCTTTTTCACATTTTAGACATATAACAGTCAGAATGAGAATAATGAAGACTACGAGATCCCTCCCATAACACCTCCCAATCTCCCTGACCCTTCCCTCCTGCACTTGGTGGACCATGAAACTGGGTATCACTCCCTGTGCCACAGCCTCCCTTCGAACAGCCTGATACCAGCGTACCCCTACCAGAACATGGACCTGCCGGCCATCATGGTGTCCAACATGTTGAGTCAGGATGGACATCTTCTCTCCAGCCAGCTGCCCACGGTCAGTGACTTTGCCCTCTTGCTATGTTTCATGAAAGCCGCTCTGTATTTTGAGTTATCAGTTGATTGAACATACGAGGATGTTAATGATGGGATGTTTGCCCTGGGGGTTGGGAATTGCTGCACCACTGCCCACCAAGGGCAGGGTGCACTGGCAGATGCTGCAGTCACTTGTGTGCCTGTGCTCATGGTGGTGATTTTATGTTTCCAGTTTGATGCCTACCTGAGCCTTATTAATCCCTCAAGAGCAGACGAGAGGTTGTTTTTCTCTATGTACCTAACATCCGCACTGAACTGAGCTTAATCTGCACGCTCCATCCCCCACGTGAAGGTGACCAGCCAAAGCCCCTAGTCCATAGCCCCTACAACCCACGTCCTTTCTCCTGTTGCCAGGGTGGCCTTGGTGCAATCAGCAAGAGAAGTACGGATGCGCCATAAAGAGAAAGGTGTCCTATTGATTTCAAGGGGAACAAGATCCTTCCTTGCACTTGCAAACTCACATGGCCTCTTGGCTCTCACTGTGGCAAGGGGATACCTTGTGAAATATCAAATGACTCTTCTGTAGGAATAAATAAAGCAGGGATAATGAAGTAAAGTGCAGATCTGGGAAGGAACTTCAGGGCTAATTAGACCTTATGGTGCTTCTGTGTCAGCAGCACCAAGGAAGGGTTGTGACTTGATTTTGACAGTGGTATTGAGTTAATACTGTTGGTGATTAAGAATATTTCCCTGTTTAGCAGATTTATGCTTAGTTTTCTGCGTTGTTTCTCTCTAAGATCCTTGCTTTTCATGGGTGCTGTTGGACAGCTTCACGATCAAAGAGTTAATTTTACTTCAATGGCATGGCTGGGAGTCTGCCACTGCACTACCTGGAGAACATTTGGTGTTGATTGCTTGAATAGATAACAGTCTGAAAGGTAGTGATATTTAAATATTTAGATGGGATATGATTGCTTCGTTTAGGAAAATCCCGAGGCTTTCTCAACTCTTCATTGCATCTCCAAGTTTCATTGTTAGTGCATTAAGAAAAATATCATGTTCTGCCTATCAATATTAAATACCAGCATATTTCGATGGGATTAGATATTACTTAGGCCTCTGTGTTAGCGTTTAGGTTCTTAGGTGATTAAAACATTCATTTCTGAGACAAAAAGAGTCAATTTCGGATGAAATATTTTCCCTTGGTTTAATTTAAAGCACAGCCCCCTTGCCTGACCCCTATTTTCATAACATGATAATTTTATCCTGTGTTGACTGTCTCATTTTTGAGAGGTGATATTGCACTTATAAATCACTTTCTAAAATACCTAAAGAAACCAGAATAGCGGGATTTATTAAGCAGCTTCTGGAGGTCTGAAATAATTTATTTTGGAGTAGTCCTTGGGAAATGTTCTCTTTCTTACTTTATGGTACTGTTTTACAAATGCAGCATGGTGACGATAAATCAGGACTGAGCCAGAGAAGATAAGAAGGGGGCTTAGTGGGCTGTAAGTGTAGAGTGGAGAGATTAAGAATTGTTTGCCCTTTACCATGAAAATAAAAAGTCCAGTGAACCCTGAATTTCCCAGGCAGCTCCAATTGGAACTGTTCAGTTTTGAGGGAAAACGCTTGGAGCTGTGATACATCTCCAGAGGTCCCAGCTCCAAAGGAAGCGGAGCAGGGAATGAACTGTGTTGCAATTTTAAGTCAAAATTCAGTCCTGTCAAACCCTTTTTCTGCATGTTGCCAGACTTCTCCCACTGACAGGTAACACCTTCTAGCCCCTTGTTTTCTTTGGATGCTCCAATTGAGTCTCCCCTTACTCCATCACTGGGGGATGCTTCAGGGTGCATGATGTGGAGACCTCATAGCAGCCTTCCAGTATCTGAAGGGGGCTTATAAGGATGTTGGGGAAGGACTCTTCATCAGGGACTGTTGTGATAGGACAAGGGGTAATGGGTTCAAACTTAAATAGGGGAGGTTTAGATTGGATCTAAGGAAGAAATTCTTTTATGTTAGGGTGGTGAGGCACTGGAATGGGTTGGCCAGGGAGGTTGTGAGTGCTCCATCCCTGGCAGTGTTCAAGGCCAGGTTGGATGAAGCCTTGGGTGCCATGGTTTAGTGTGAGGTGTCCCTGCTTATGGCAGGGGGGTTGGAACTGAATGATCTTAAGGTCCTTTCCAACCCGAACTATTCTATGATTCTATGTGCTACAGCCCTACCCAAACACCAACTGCCTTTGGTGACTGTTTGCAGCAGGAAGCCTCCAGGCTGAGAAAGGGGCTGGTTTGCTAACACCTTCATGAGAGGATCTATTACTGCAGGGGTGGTGATGGGAAGCCAGTCTGAGAGCACTGACTGAGCGCTGCAGGGCAGGCATGTGGAGGTTTGGTCTTTGTTCCAGGACCAACGTTGCTCATGCAAATGCTGGACCCAGGAACCTCAGTCCTTGCTGCTGCTCTTTGCTGTAGCTCATACCAGCTTTTGCATATGCAGCTATTTCCTGCTGTGGCTTTGGTTTGAATACAGTGACAAATGGCGAGCATTTCAAGGTAACATGTTCAGGTGCTGGTCAGACTTTTTCCTCTAAAAAAATGAGTTGAGCCTTTTACAGAGCTTGGCAAGTGCTGCAAAACATCCACCAACATTCCCAGCTTGGGAATTTTTTAAGGCATCCTCATGAAAAAGCTCATGCTGCTGAAAAAGCGTGAGCTGGATTTCACTGAGAGCAATGGGGATTGGAATCAGAAGGAATAAGGAAAATACAGGTTCAGGTTGCTCTTCTCTTCAGTGTGTCTCTTGTCCTGGGATGTTCCAATGTTATCCTTAGATTCAATTAAGCCTCCTGGTGCCTCTGCAGGGGAGGAGGCTGCTGCTGCCATTATGCAGATGAATGCCAAGTCTGAGTGAGCTTAAATCAGTGCAGAAATTCTTATGGCAGAATGAGAGCTACAGAGTGAAGGTGGATTTGCTACCCGCCAGATCCTGCTCCTGGCTCCAGCCCACTGTGGGGTGTCAGGAGCCCCTCATTTGGGCAAAGCAGCTGTCCCCTAATGGGGAAAATACAAAGCCACCGTCACATCTGCATTTCCTTATCCCTTCAGCAGCATCATCCAGAGCAGCCCCCATGCCCCTGGTCTCTGCACACTGTGCTCTGTCCAATAGACCAGGTCTACATTTGAATAATACGGTTCTTCGCAGCTCTTCCTGTCACTTTATTTCCTTTGGGGTTTTATTTTCTCATCAGTTTTTAGAAGTTAAGGGAGTTTCAAACCCTGAAGGTGGGATGCAGGGGGCTGGAGAGGAGAAAGGCAGGGATGGATGGACAGGATCAGACAAAGAGATGGCAAAAGACCATGGAAGACCAATGGAGCAGGGTGCAGGAGGTTGAGGAGGAGGCAGGGCTGGTTGTCTTTTGCTATGGGAAAAGAGGGAGGAATGGGGAGGAATCATAAAATCCTAATCATAGAATCATCATAGAATGGCTTGGGTTGGAATGGAAAGAAAACAGGAGAGATGTGATTGTCATTGAGAATGGGAATATTTAGGAGAAAAGACCTTTTCCTTGGAAAGAGAATGACTTTGCCCACTGTGAACATCCCAGTAGTGTTACAGCATGGGCAAGCAGGCACTGAGCCCTCCAGGGACTGTGGGAAAGCCAGGGAGGGGGCAGAGAAAGGCTGTGAATTGGCAGCGAGGTGGGTGCCCACTGGGTTAAGGAGCTGCTGTGAATAAGTGAGATTTCAGAAGGGATTTGGCAGAACATGTTTGACAGAAACCAAGGGAGACCAAGGTCAGAGCCCAAGAGCCTCCAACACAGAGCAAACCTATTTCCATACACAAGATAGTGGCTGAGCAGGCTGGGGTATCTCTGCTGATGATCGTCCCATCTCTGATGGTGACAAAGTGCCTGTTGCTGTGGGGGGAGACACAGCACTGCCTGGAGCCCATCACCACTGCTCAGAAACCCTGAAGCATTGTGCTCCTCTAAGCCTGGCCAAAGGACATTGGGGCATGCTGAAAACCCAGTCTGGTTTCCCATGGCACATGTTGTGCCCTTCTCCATTCCTGCTCTCCCCTGCAATGGCCAGGTGTAATTTAGGACAGTTTTGGACATGTGAAGCTGTTATGAGCAAATGTTGTCTTTGTAGCAGGTATATAGAGTTTGATTGAGGAGACGCACTCTCCTTGTGTCTGCATCTTCGTGGTGCTTCTCATCGTGAGAGATCTTTGTGGCTGCATTAAAGGCATTACCATTTCCTTGAGCACAGTGGGGTAACGTTTTTCTGCTCTCAGCAAGCTGTCTCAGACAAGTACGAAAAGGCTGCAGCCACAGCCTGGAAGTTCTTCATTTCAGTTTGTTGAGTGGAAACAAGATTGTTTGAAGAATATCACAAAGCTCCATTGGTGAAAAGCGAGTTCATGGTGTAACAATGTAGGATTTCCAGTTACCTGTGGAACCTGCTCATGTAGAGGTGAGAGTAATGGGTAAATAGGGGTGGATTGTAGTAGCAAGGATGAGTGTAGCCCTGAAATAAGAGTTAGCTGGCTGATTTTGCAACCTGAATACCTGTTTCCTAATGCTGCAGGACTTTGCTGTGGAACAGAGAGAACCACAGTAAAACAACCCAGCAATAACCCACCTGCTCCTATCCCAGATGGGACATGGAAGGGAGAAATAGCCCCTTCACAGAGCTGGGCTGTGTGCGCCTAGGCTGTGGGAATGGTGTAGGGCTCCAAGGAGAAGCATCCTCTGTGATGGCTACCAGAGGACCTCAAGTGAGGTTGTCCTGCAGAGCCATGATCTCTTGGCTCCGCAGGTCTCTTCCCAGCTCCCATCCTTCCCAAGACTGCTGCTGCCTGTCAAACACAGCAGCATTTCCTATTGACAGCCTAAGCCAGAATCAGGGGGAATTGCAGCTGTTTTCTTTGGATAACACTCACTAGCCCTAAAACAGTGGTCAAGGTACTTGGTGGTGGGCAACACAGTTGGATGTGGCTGTACAGAGCCAATGAGCACTGGAAGGTTGTGAGAAGGTTTGGCGAGACAAAAGACAAAGATGGCGAGACAAAAGACAAAGATGGTGACACAGAAGACAAGTATGATATGCCAGGCTTCTGTCATTGGAAATACCTGACCATGGTAGACAACAGGTTGAACACAGGGGCTTGGAGCAAGCTGCTCTAGTGGAAGGGGTTCCTGCCTGTGGCAGAGGTTGGAACTGAGGGAGCTTTAAGGTCCCTCTTGGCCCAAAGCATTCTATGATTCTAAGTTATTTCAAATAACCCATACCCCAGTGCAGCAGTGCCCTTTAGAGCAAGTTCATGCTCATCGAAGAGCCTTAATAAATAAACACATAAGCAAGAGCAGTGGTCAGGCAATGCTTGGTTGGCTCCATCAAGCCTCAGGCTGGCAGCACAGCACCAGTACAAAACTTAGCACGTCTTCCCTGTTTCAGTCAGTCCTGGATGAGTTTGCACTGGCAGTTTTGTGTTGTGTGCTGTAAGTTTGGACTAATTTGGCTTTCTGCTTATTAATGGTTCAGTATTTAAAAACTAAACTCCTGAGCACGAGCCCTTGGTGGAAAATAGTAATAATACAACCATACATGAAGGGTTCTTTGTATTAAACAGAGCCCTGTTTGCAATTCCCTGCTAGTGTTTTTCTCAGAGGCAATAAATGAAAGAAATATGTCTTTTTAAATTTTATAAAACTCAGAAAAATGGTTTTAAACAGCTTTTCTTCACCTCCTATAATTATTTATTTTCAAACAGTCCTTCAGGGTAATGTTCCGTTTTCTTATTTCACACTCCTTTTTCTCATAAATGAACCATCACTTCAATAAATCATTATGAAAACAGAGACTAACACAAACCCTGAAAGGTTGAAAGATTTATGTAACACATTTATGTTTTCCATTTTCTCATTCTGGTACTCCACTGCTAAAGCTAAGCTAATAAAAGCTGCTATTAATATTTCTTGTTGCCTAGCAACCGCAGAGAGGGAGTAATAGCTTTAGCTAGAAAAATAGATGACCGATAAGGAAAAATTCAATTCTTTTATTATCTCAAGGGAAAATGGGCTTTTACTGGAACATTATGATGTACGAGTGTGAAGTTGAATACAAAGGATATTTTTTCACTTGTTTTTCTATTTTTAATGAACGTTATTTTGCCTTCACAAACTCATTTAAGGCATTTGCCCCACCTACTTGCGAGCTTAATTTAGCAGCACCCACACATGCTTCTGGCTTTAAGGATCTGTTGGCATTTTCATGTGGAAGCCCCTTCCCTCCATGCCTGCCCCCAAGCTTTATCACTTGGTCATGAAACTTCCCTCCAGGTTGGAAACTGGGAGACAAGATTCACAATCAAAGAGTAAATTGTTCTTGTATGTATTTAAGAACACGCTTTCTCAGAGGAAGGGGTGTGCATGGAGAGTTTGCTTTCTGAAGTTTTGGCTGTCATGGCTGAGCTCTGTGTTCGGGAAGAGCAGGAACGCTGCTGCTCCTGCCTGTGCTCTCACAGCAACTGTGGGCACTGGAGGTGTGATGGAGAGCTGGTACCTGTAGGTAGAAGTGCAGGTCCCTGTGGGAATACAGGTCCTTTGCTGTGGGAGAGGTCTTACCTATGCTTTCTGCTCATCCTGGACATCAGAATGAGCTCCCCACAGAGCAGAAGCCCCTCTTTTCAAGTAGCTGATGCCACAGCTTTAGAGTGATCCCTGCCAGGTGCTGCCAGGAGACAGTCGGAGCGATGGGAGTCACACTCATGTCATCACAGAACCGTGGAATCCTAGAATGGTTTGGGTTGGAAACCCCTGTCACGGGGAGGGACACCTTCCACTAGAGCAGCTTGCTCCAAGCCCCTTACAACCTGGCCTTCAACACTGCCGAGGAAGAGGCAGCCACAGGTTTTGCCAACACCTTGGCAGGGTTTGGAACTGGATGAGCTTTAAGGCTGCTTCCAACCCAAACCATTCCATGATTCCATGATTAAAATGTGCTCTTACTCATGGCACCACATCATACCATGCTGGAAGGGTCTTGCACTGCAGGAGCCAATGTGTGCGTGTAGGTCTGGCTGTGGAAGTGTCTCCCTTGTCTGTGTCTTTTTTGGTTTTGTGCTGCAAACTGGGTCTTTATCTCCCCCTCCTCAATTCTTGGCCCGAAAGCGTGTCCTATCCCAAGGTGGTGTAACTGCTGCTTTCTATGAAGCAGCATCTCTGCGCCACGTGGCAATCCAATTGCGCTGCACCTTTTAACTATTGCATAGAAAGCCATCCTCCTAATCTTTCCTCTCCTTGAGTTGGTCACTATCTTTCAGATAAGCCGGTGCCTCCACAGCAGTCCCAGTGGTTAAAGAGTCACCTTATCAGCTATAAAATAACCATGCCATAGCTGCAGGGAGGGTGCACGTGTTATCCCTAGAACATATGTCAAGTGAGCCTGTTCCTCTTGCTTGCAGCAGTTTAAAATATCACCAATTGCATTTAAGTCTGCGTTAAAGCAAACTCCTTTGGAACAATAATCAGCCCCATAAAGACATGGTTTGTGTACCACTGCTGAGGAGGCTCATTGGGAGCAGCATGTATGTATTAGTAGTGTAATTAAAATATCAATTACGCCGTGTTGACAGGTTGCCAAATAACTGGCTTTTGTGCACAGTAAACTTAATCACTCCGAAGTCTGCTCGCAAGACCTGATGCAATCTCGATGCCAAACTAGCACAACATAAAAGCAGCATTTGCTAACGCATGGCTCCGATATTACTCTGCGTAATGGTGCTGCGCTCCGTAGCTAGTATCATGTTCTGAAAATTATCTTTTAATGTACAATTTGTATTGCTGAGAAATGTCACTTACTTTGCAGAACGTCTCACCAGCAGAAAAGCTAAGATTTATTCCTGTCATTTTTTGTCTGCTCTGCCATGTCGATAGTAAGAAGTCTACTTTATGTGTGTGATGCTTATGTCAGTTTTGAAATTTGGGGTTTCATAAAAGACAGTGGTATAAATAAAACATCATATAAATTAAAAATACAGTGGGAAGTAAAGTCTGTGGGTTACAGAAACAGATAAGATGAATACGGCATGAAGGAGGTTTCCAGAACAGTATCAAATAGCTTGAGTAAATATGTTCAAGGTATGGGCCGAATCTTCTTTAATAACTCATTCTGATCTTAAAATGTATTTGTCTCTAGTATACAGACATGCAGATGGAAGCCGCTTAGCCTAGGTTTAACCCTTTAGATTTAGGTTTGCACTTGCGCATGTTGATGTATTTTTCCCTCCTCAGCCAACAATCCCACTATTTTTTCTGGGTGAGGCTCATTTTTGCCCACATCAAAAAATACCCTGCAAATGATAGCAGGCTTTGAAGAATGAAGCAGAGATTTGGAAGTGGGTTTCTTTGGAGTCTGGGTTGTGGCTCTCGGGATAATCCATGTCGGACTATCTTTGCTTACAGGTTGTTCATCATTGGCATGACAGTTCTAGGTCCTTTTTGGACCCAGCCCCTTTGGGAACAGTAAATAAAGTTAACACTAGTATGTTTCCAGGGGCTCTCTGCTAACCAAGACCTGCTCTTCACCAGCAACCTGGGCTATATGTATGCTTGAGCACTGAAAAAGTTCATGTGAGACCTGCAGTATCTTACTTCTTCCTTCCCCTCTTACTGAATGTGCTCAACTCTTTCGAAGCAACAAAAACCTACTTCTGCCATCCCCAAAATGTTGTCTTTGTGCCTTAATCTGTGTACGTGACTCAGTGGTGCAGGTTCTCTGAGGACTTCTGTTATGTTTGGGTCACATACAGGGAAAAGGAGTAATTTCCACCCAGCAATAATCCCTCAGGCACATCTGCACCTTCTCCTGCATCCCATTCCTGCTCACTGCCTGTCACTTCTGTCACTGTGGGAATGCAAAACAAAGCTGAGCTTTCATTGCCACCTGTCTGGACTGACAGTAACAGTCTAATGCAGGAAGGGGAAGGTGGTTTTGCCAAAGAGACACAGCTCCCTCCATCCCACTCGGTGCTTGCACCATGCTTTCACTTCATTTGATGTCCTCTCTGTCTCATGGTATCCTCCCCTCTTTGTTATACGTGCTTGTTTCTGTGGGAATAAGGAGGAGATGCAGTGGATTTGTGCCACATGGAACCTCTGCCTCGCCACCAAGTCTTCGTGCCCATAAATTCTTTTGTGTCATAACCTCTGTCTCGCCACCAAGTCTTTGTGCTCCCTTATGTGTTTAACACCCCATATCATAATGCAACAGAAGGTCTTCTTTGAAGTGCATCAGGCACCTGTAAATAGAATAGGTTTTGCCAGTTTGATGCAGGAAAACCTGTGTGTGGTCAGTTATGCCACCAAAGTAGCATGTCTGGCAACTCTTTGCTGTCCACCTTGCATGTTTTGATCAATGTTGTAGCCCATCTTTAACTGCCCTTATCTCTTAGATATTTCTCTCCTAGCTGTCATTTGACTCTTCTTTGCGTGTTTCCAGGTTGCATTAACCTGCACCAGTATCACCCATCACCCCAGATTTTCCTTGCTGACAGGAAGGGTCCATGCAACTTTGAGGCTTGTTTCTGAGCAGAACCTTTGCAGACGTTCCATAGCCCAGTAGCCCTGCAGTGGCTGGTGTTGGAGCCGAGTCACCAGGGCAGGACAGCACAAAAGGGTGGAAATTTCCATGGCTTTTGTTTCCGCTGCGTGTTACCATGCCTGGTCACTGCTGTAGGTGTGTGCACCTTGAGCAAGCCTTTTCTTATGATTTAAAGGGGAGATGTTTTAGAGGCAAATAACAGAAAGTGCTTACAATACAAATAATAGGCTGTAACAGTCTTTGTTATGCAACGAGGAGATCAAAGAGCTACAGCAGCCACTCAGGGTGTGGGGGGTGTGTATGTGGGTCTAATTAGCAGGTAAGATTTCCTCAGCTGGTATATGCAAATGGTAAACCTAGCCTTTCTGAAGGTATTTTCTCCTGCTAGTGGACTCAGTGGGGTTTGCTGTTAAGTGTGAAGGGTGGTGGAGCACAAGGGAGAACACAAACATGAATCTTGTGTCTGATTTCCCTCTCTTCAGCAAACACCCCAAATCTCTACCTGCATTGTCCCAGTGGGGCGGGTGTGATTCTGAGTAAGCCCAGTGCCAAATTCAGACCCCATTAAAAGACCGAGAATGTCAAACCTATGAAGCACACCCTGAAAATCACAGCTCCAGCAGTCCTCCCTTCTGCCTCAGTGGTACAGGATGACGCACTTCACATGCCTATAGCCCAGAAAAATTGAAGTTACCATTTAAATGAAGAATGCTACTTGAGTCCTGCCTCCGTGAAGAGGTGTGGGATGCAATGTCAAGAGAAATTATAATGATTGCTACAGATGCAGCTTGTCACAAGGAAGAGAAAAATGTTTCTGCATCTGATGCATGGCAGCGAGCCAGTTGGTAATGTTATATGTCCGAGTGTTTTACTTCAGCTCTGCTGGCTGGAAAGCATTCCTTAATGCTCTGCGTGGCTGTTAGATTTGTCTCCCAGCTCTGCAGAATCCCATTAGGAACCTTCCGTTTACACCATGGAAATTGTTCGGTCTCCAAACGGCTGCACAAGGGAGGGAAACGTGTATTGCTGCAATTCTTCACCATCTAGAGGAACTGCCAGCATTATACTTCTCACTTAGCTCTCTTGTAGTAGGCATTTCTCATTATGGAACGAGATGTCCTGTAACCTGCAGTAGGCAGCTGTTCAACACCATGGTGCTGCTAAAGGGAGCAGAATCTGCTCCCTTTCCACTCCAGTCACCAGCACTGATGTTATTTAGCCTGAAGCCTGCTGCTTTTGTGTTGGTTATTGCTTTGGAGCTGGAGATCAAAGGCAGATACGTAGTGGCCAGCAGGAGCAGCTCCATGATGGGCATCATGCTTTTGCCACTCAGGGCTGCGTTGTGCATGGTTCCCCCCATGGACTGATACTCATCCCATCTGGTTTCTGCAGAGCAAGCGAAGATCATGGGGTGAGTGGCAAGAACTGGGAAGAACAGGCCTTCTCCTTGCCGTGACAGACACAGAGGTGGATGAATTTGAGGTGTTTCAAGGTGTAGCAGCAAGAAAAAGGAATAGCAAAGACCAAGGTCAATCACGGAGTGGCTGTCCTGACCCAGGACATTTGTCGTGCAGGAGAAGCACTATTTGCAGTCCTACTCTGTACTATGTTGTTTGGCCAACATTAGAAAAAGCAGCGATTAAAGACCCATGCACACCATGATTTATGAGGGTCTCTCAAGGTTTTGTTGTTTCCTGGATGCTCTGTTGTTTATGCTTTTTTATTAAAGATGCTGGATGTAGGCAGCAAGGAATAAGATTTGAGGGTGACACGAAGATATGGTACATATTCGGGACAGGTGAAAGGGAATTCAGAGAGATTTAGGCATAGGAGAGAAAAGGACTACGAGCTTGCTAAGGCAGTTTGTTCAGTGTTGATAAATGTTGAATTAATGCATGTTGAGGAGAAGAAAATTCACTGCTCATAAAGCCTGTAGTGCTCTGAATTAACTGCTCCCCAAAACCTTGCACAGGGGCAAGGTGTTAGAGGACAGGAGAGGTTCTTGGGAGCCTAGAAAGTTGTATACTGTGTACTGTGCTGGTCATCCCGCCTCAGGCAAAAGAAGAGCAAAAAAGGCTCAAAGAATAGAAACAGAAATTATCATGGGCCTGGAAAGCTCCTCTAGGGTGCTATGATGCTTGGCATCCTCACATGCTAAGTTTAAGAAGGAGGAGAACAAAACAATTGAAATTATAATAGTGGATAGAACAAACAAGCAAGAACATCTAGATCAGGAATGGCCCTTAATGGGGAAACTTCATGGCAACTGAGATTTGGAAGTTCAGAGCAAAAACACTGAATACTTTTTTTCCACACAGGCCAAGACCATAGAATCACAGAATGGTTTGGGTTGGAAGTGACCTTAGAGATCATCTAGCTCCAACCCCCTCCCTGCTGTCTTCTCATCTTCATAGAGAAAGTCTTCATAAACTTTGCTTAACGTTTCTACAGGCGGCCCAGGCACCTGTATTCAAGTATTTCTTCACTGCTTTGAGCAGTGACACACTGAGAGTGAGGGTGAGAACGAAAACACCAAAAGGATCTTTTTAAAATGCTTATGGATAAGCCAAGACCATGGGGAGCTGCTGTAGCAGATGTTAAAATGCGTGTTGGTGGAGGGGAGGAGGTAGCTGTTACATGTCATAAATCCAAAGCTGATTTCTGACTGGGATTAATCTGAAGCTGGGGAGCACCAAGTCCCATCTCACCTATATCAGGTCTCATTCAAAGGTGGAATCGGTCCATGTGTGCTTTGGGCTCCTGGTAACACTTTGCACTATCCAATTCGTCCATAGACCATTGTTAATACAACAGCTGAATCAAACAGACTCTGCTGTCCTTGCTATGCAGCAACATGAGCCAGATCTGTGTAGTTTCCATCTGCATTCGAAGCCTGGATCCTCCTTACCTTGACAGGGTGGGGATGGAGATTTGAACCCAAACTGAACCTTGTAGTATTAATAACTTTTTAATACTTGAAACGTTTTTGCCCTATCTCACCAACATCATTTACTCTAATGCCAAGAGAAGGTGTGTCCCATTGCTCTTTTCCAGTGCATACTGATGCCAGCCCACTGGGATAGATCATCCTTTGCAAGCCACCTCTTTGAAGGTGCATTTTTCATGTGTGCCTAGTTTGCATATGTGGAAATGGTCTCTGGAAGAGCCAAGCTCCAGTTGTTGACACAACACAGGTTTCATCTTCTTAGTGCAAAACATCCCTCTGCCATCACCAATTGACCTGCTTCATTGAAGGAGGTTTCTGTGCAGTCCTGAAGTCAATCCTGCATCAGCTCCAAGTTCGTCTCTAGCTGGGCTTTTTTATGGCGTGTTTCCAGTTCTGATCAGCTTTTTATGTCTGTCCTAGGGATTCTCTGGTTATTTCAGCCTGTGTTTTTCTAGCAGCAATCTACAGACAGTTGGCCATCTGGTAAGCATTAATCTGAAGGAGGAGGCAGCATGCTTACCTGCAGTGGAATAACTTTCCTTTCAAGAAGAGTCTGTTAACGTCCATGTTCATATTCATGTTGAGCTGAACTGAGAACATCCAGTTCTGGGAAGAGGGCAGAAGAGGTGAAAATGGGGTAGCTTGGACACATTCCCTGCCCAGCTGTCCCTCACAAAGTCTAAAGCTGGTACTAGCAACTGAAGTTGAGTTTTTGCTTTGATTTCTACATCTTGGCAGGCATGATGAGGTGGAAAGCACCTGCCCTCTCACCCAGCATGACAAGGCAGGCCTCCACTGACAGCTGGGTTTGTTTTGGTTGGTAGTGTTGGTTAAGTTCTCTCTTTTGGGAAATCCATTCCTTTTTAAGCTTACATTTCATGATAGGATTTGTGAGTACCACAGCCTAACTCCCCTTGCAACTGTCCATAAGAACATACATTTGAGTTCATTCTTCCTTTATCAGAGCTGAGGGTACAATCAAGTCTCTCTTCAGGACATAGTAGGTCTGGAGGTCCAAGAGAAATTTACAGAAATGAACAACACTGTGAAGCTAAGGGATATTCCGGGTATTGAGCAGATACCTGGAGACAGAATTGTCTTCATGGCCCTAAAAGTGACTACAGGGCTCTCACTGAGGTGTCTTAGATGTCAGAACTGATGAAGCTGTTTAATGCATCCACATTGTAGACTGAACAACAGAAAGATCTGTACTTACAGGTCCCCCTATTGCCTCCATCCCATCATCTCACCAAGAGGACCAAGAACTTCTTCCTCTGTTTTGTCCTTCTTGGGGGGGGGGAGTCACTGCTTGTTCAGTGGCTGCTGTTCTTGGCAGAACTTCAGACCCTCTGTGGTGGCCACTGGAGCTCTACAGCATCTACAGATCAGCTAAGCAGGAATTGCCCTAAGAGTTAAATCCAAACAATAGAGGCCAAGACAGAAAGAAAAAGGGGGCTTAATCCTTCCACAAAAGCAAAGACTGAATTGGTGGAGTCCTGGTTGTGCAAGAGACCTATGCAAACTGTCAGGGAGCTTGTAAGGTGGATTAGAGATCCCTGTCCCACCTGGGTTATGGCTGATTTTGAACATCCTGCTTTAAAAATTCACCACCTATGGTTCTGTCATTCTGTTTTAAGTGGCAGAAATCCAGTCCCTGGAACACAGGAATCCTGAAGGCATGGAAGCCAAAGTTCAGCACTGAATATTACGCCTGGGTGAGGGTGTTGTATTGATGCCAAGTGGAAGAGCAACACCCCTGCTGATTCATGGCCTGTGTGATGTGTGGCTAAGCAGTAGGGTCTGTAAACATTTCCTCTGCTGACCCAGTGGGTGTTTGTTTCGCAGTAAAGTTCTGCAGCATTCAGGTGGTTGTGGAAGGGATTCTTGTGTGGAACAGTACAAAGGTCCACCAAGGGGAACTTTTAACAGGAGTTTTTCTCTGGCTTCTCACTTTCACAGAGCATAGACAAGACTGAGCTGAGCTCTGAGGCAGAAGCTCTTCCTGTGAGGGTGCTGAGGCGCTGGCCCAGGGTGATGGCCCAGAGAAGCTGTGGCTGCCCCATCCCTGGCAGTGCTCAAGGCCAGGTTGGAGGCAGGGGCTTGGAGCAAGCTGCTCCAGTGGCAGGGGTCCCTGCCCGTGGCAGGGGTTGGAGCTGGAAGAGCTTTAAGGTCCCTTCAGACACAAACCAGGCTGGGATTTGAATTTCCAAAGAATTTGAGGGGGAAAAGCCTGGATCTGCTGGGATCACACAGAGCTGCATTTCAAGCTGTGCACATCTGTATACGCTGCTGTTGTGCACTAACTTCTGCTCTGCAAAGGGAAACTTTTTTTGTGTGACAATCCTGCCTTTTGCTTTTATGCTTCGGGTCTTACGCCTCAAAAATCCTGGGCTAAATTGAGGCCTCTTTTGAAACTTTGGCTTTCCTGATCCGTAATGGTTGATTGGAGCTGGAATCCTCCTGAGTGACAGTTTGCTTTATTCCCTTTTGCATCGCTTTCTCACTGAAGTAGAAAAGTCCCATACAGTACAAGGAATTTAGTGCAGTCAGCAACAATTCAGCCATGCTGATTTATTTGAGCCATTCACCGAGAAGCTCTGCACTTCTCTGGAAGTGCCTGTGCCCGTGGATTTCATGTTGATTTTTACTGTTGCCCATGAATGGTCAAAGGTTCTTAGTTGTTACAATCGGATTTTTTGCTCTCGTGTCCTCTGGGTGATGCTGAACTCTGTTATTCTGCTGTCCTTCGAGCATGCGTGCATGGAAGCAGAGCTGGGTCTCCATCTGGAGGTCACTGCAAGGGTTAAGGAGCAAGGTTCTTGCAGTGATTTTAAATCCTATTCCATGGTATCTACATTCTTGCAGTCTTTGTGTTGTGTGGGAAGTTTGCCATATGATTACAATAAATACGCATGAGGAAGCAGCCAGTAACATTTTTAACACCCAATCAATCACTTGGCACACTCTGATACCTTACACACCATGAATAACAATAACTGGACTTCAGTTATAGGTCACAATGAGGGCTCACTGGGGACAATTAGCCATAAAACTACAATTATGGCTGCAGCAAGATGGCTTCTTTGCAGTACATAATCTACTGTAATTTAAAAAACATGGATCTTTACAATCAATACATATTGCAACCAGACTCTATGAGCTTGAGTCTCCCTTACACAAAGACATGTCAGTCTTGTCTAGGGCTCAGAGCCAAAGTCATGGAGAGCACCATTAGCACAAGGAAGGCTGGGCTTGCTGTTTCCTCTGAGAAACCTTTGCTTGGATCACTTTTTCCCTGTATTTTCCACTGAATAGAAATGCAAGTATTTAACATGAGCACAGTGGACTTCTCAGCTCCTTGGAATTCATCACAAAATTAGCGTACCCAACAGTGCTGCTAAGTAGGTAAGACTTGAGCACGCATCTCTTCTATGGAATTGTAAGGCTTGGCTCCATGAGCCCTGTCCTTTGGAGACAGTTACCTGTTTTAGTGAATGGGAAGCTGGCCCTGCAGGATGGTGTTTTGAGCAGCAAGAAACCACCAGCTCTCAGAAGTCCAGGGCACCATGGAGCAGCGCGTGGTTTTGAGGTTGGCAGAGTTGGGTTTATTGAAAAAGGACATTGCCTTTGAGGTGACTGCTCTGAGCCTGCATACTGCAACATCCCAATAGCCCACCAAGGGGAAAACTGGGGGCACCCAGCCCTAGTACAAACAGACATTTAGGTAACTTCTTCAGAGCCAAAATGACTAAGAACACGGAGATAGAGGAAAGAAGCAGAGCCCGCCTGCCCTGATGGAAACCAGGCCAGAGGCGCTGAGTGCATACAATGCCCTTCTTGCAGGAGGGTCTGGCAAGGGGGCTATGAAAGGTCTTTAAGAGCTGGTAGCTTTCAGAATCCTTAGGAAAAATCATCTGTTTAGAAAAAAACAGGTTTCCCAGCCCAAGCCAAGGATAAGATTGACAAGTGCAGGGCAGTGTCAGTGTTGAGTCACTGGTATAAGTGTACCGTCCATGCGGCCTCTGCCCGCTGCTCCGGGGTGGAGGCAGCCCTTGAACCATCAGTGTCACAGGGCCCACAGCATGGGAGGTCCTGCAGGAGCCAAAGGGGACAGCAATAACAATCCATCCCAATTTGGGTGCTGGATACCATGATAGATACTGCGGTTCCTCCAGGCTACAGGGAGAAGACACTTCAACCTGAACAGAGTAAAGCGGCAGCTCCCAGTTTACATGAATGCAAATTGCAAGGCTGGATGACCTGAGGCAGAGTCTGTAGGAGCTCAGCTAATTCCCCCCTTCTCAGAGAAGTGGAATGGGCCCTGGATCTGGGAGCATAAAGGAAAACGTGTCTGAATCATGCATTGACATCACCAGGAGTCTGCAGCTCTCCGACTCACGTCAGAGCTGAATTGATGTGGTTACAGGAGACTCTGTGGCTTTTAGTATTCTGGGAGAGCTGCTACAGTGGCAGCGAGAATTATTCATGGATCAAAACCAGCAAGGCATTAGCAGTACAAAGTGTCATGATTGTCTCTGTTCTGCTGCAAGGTTGAAACGAGATGCCAGCTGCAGTACATGAGAAATAGCTTGAAGAAACACCAACAAAAATGTGCTGATTATTCTTGAAAGACCCTTGTAATTTGAACCAAGGTATCACTTACTAATTTAGGGGGAAGTACAGCGAGTGCACAACCCTCTGCTGACTCATAGGCAGCTGATCTGGAGCAAGATGCTTTGCAACAGGAGAGAGTAACAGTTATGTGCTTTATGTCACTAGAAATAAAGGCTGAGGTGAACCGATGAACTGCCAATGACAAGGCCATAATTAAGAGATGCCAAAGCAGTTTTTTGTCCTAGAGGGGCAGCAAAAAGAATACAAAGATCACAGAAGAGATTGTGGTTCCTGCCACGAGCACAGGGGAATAGAAGAGGGAAGAATCTTTCCCCACTAGGCATCAAATTCAGATGCCAACAAACATGAAGGTTGAGTCCTGTGGTGGAAACATATCCTTAGGAAAAAAAGCAGACACAAAAGTAACTTAATGCCCAAAATCTTTTACTGGGATCTGTTCCATGTTGAGTGTTTGGGAAGGTGAATGTTGCCTATGAAGCAGTGGTAGGTTTGCAGTAATCACTGTCTCCACTGATAGAAGAAAGCAAGTATGTATAAAACACTTGTATGTGTCTTCTGGAGGTGCCATGAATGTCTTTTGGGGTTATGAAAATCTGAGTAGGTTGCTATAGGAGAAGCACATATAGCAGTCACCTTTCTTGAAACTGGGTCTAAAATCCTGTGAATGATCCCAAGCGGGTTGATCATAGAGCAGTTTGGGTTGGAAAGGACCTTAAAACTCACAAGCAGAAGTCTTGTGCCAGCCCCAGTGAGGTCCTGGTACCCCACTGAGGTCAGCTTTGCACCTTGGCAAGTGCCCATGTGAACTTTAAAGGTCACACAGGAGCTGTGGCTGCTTTGTGTTGCCAATGGTGAGAGCAGGTGAGAGCAGGACTCACTGTGCTCCTGCTGGAAGCAGAGTGGTAGGATGTAGAGCAAGCCATAGAATCAGAATGGTTTGGATTGGTTTGGAAGAGACCTTAAAGCTCATCCAGCTCCAACCCTGCCCCGGGCAGGGACCCCTTCCACTGGAGCAGCTTGCTCCAAGCCCCTGTGTCCAACCTGGCCTTGAGCACTGCCAGGGATGGGGCAGCCACAGCTTCTCTGGGCAACCCATACTTACAATACTGTTTTTTATGTTGACTCCTGCATTTTTGAAGCTGTTCACTCAGCTGATCCATTTGCAATTATCTTTTAAGCGCTTTGTGAATATTCATTAGCTCTGCCACCCCTCCTTGACAAGAAAAATCATTCTGGGTACCCAGAAAGAGCCAAGGGGTCATGGTGCATCCCAGGAGGGACATCTCAGGTGTGACCTGCAAGCAGATAGGGACCCTCAGCCCAGTTCTGCTTGTGCTGTGTTGCTCACCTCGGGACACAGGAGCCACAGAGCAGATTATGGGCCCATCAGCAATCATCAAAATCTCCTGCTGGGATAAATTGCTTGGCCTTTGGTCTTTTCATTTATCCTCTTGCTAATAAGATTACCCCATACAACAGAGGGACAGCGATAGTATCCCCAGTGTAAGCAGGCAGGCTTTGTAGCTATGTGAGAATATCCTGGCCAGGTGTTTGCTCCAAAATGAATTCCTTACTTTTCTGGCAGTAAAGCAATGGCTGCAAAAGCTGTTACATCTCACCTAGAGCTCTAACCTGTGCTTGCGACAGTCAGTGCACCTGAGTGTGTTTGAGTACTAGGGGTTTCCCTGAGCCTTACCACATTGCTGGGAACACTTCCCAGCCCTGTGCGATGCTGAATCTCTGCTACCTTCCGTCTCACATCACCAACCCTGTTTGCAAGGATGGCAGTTGAGGTGGAAAGATGTGAATTTCTAAACTAAACCAGTGCTACGTGGTGCTGCTGAGAAGCCACAGATGCTGAGTCCCACAGTGTCGGTTTTACAGCCTCATGTCAGAGCAGGACTTTGCTTTTAAATGAAAACGTTCAGCCCTAAAATAGAAACCCACAGTGAATTATACAGCCACTTGATAATTATTTTTTAGTGCTGCTGCTAAAAATGCCCCATTAAAAGGCTGTAAGTCACTGCAGAGTGCTGTCAGGCTACCACACACGAGGATTTCACTTCCAGCTGCATTCTATTTCCTTACTGCGGTGAGCCAAAGCCTTGAGACCACAGGGTAAATATTTACATCTATCTTTATTCATCTCTCTATCTTCTGTGTGGCGGGAGCAGAGCACAGCGAGGGTGGCAGGCTGGGAGCCAGCACTGCGGGGTGCCAGGTGGAGCATCCCATGGGAGCACCCCATTGGTATCACCCCAGAATTTGCCAGGGCAGTCTGGAAAGCCGCAGTGCCAAAGCTGCATCAGGGAGAGATGTGCCAGGCTTTGAGAGCGTGCCAGTCCACGTGTTCTGAGGCAACCAGGAGGAAAAAGATACCCGCCCAATATTAATTATGACTTCTGAAGCTTTGCCTAATTACATTGTCTCTCTTCAGACAATCACACAAATATTTATGAGTGGGACTTTTTATTCTCATTGTAATCAGTGACACAAATAGGTAACACCTTTATAAAGAGTTAATAAAAATGTGTCAACACAAGCTCAAGCACAAACTGTTGAGCAGTGTGCAGGAAAACATTCCCATGTTTATTGTATTAATTGAATATTCATGAGATGCCAATTTAAATTACAGTTCACAACTGTTGCTCTGTCTAATGAATAATTTAAACAAGTGTGGCCAAAGAGATTTCAACGCTGCATTAGCAAACTGCAAGGGATTAAGCAACAGAGAATTTATAATTAGCTTTGTATATCCTATAATAAATGCATTGGAAAGATGGTTTTAATTATCCCACATGTTAATTCAGAATTCAGTGCATTAATTTTCAGTTGAAAAGTAACCCTTTCTTTCCAGATAATATATTGCTCTTCTCTTCGTCCTTTGCATCTTGGGAACAGGGAATTGCAAGTATGGAATGATCCGATCTTCGCAAATCTCATCCGTTATGACACAGCATTTGTATCTTTCCATCTCTGTCTGGAGGGATTCCTTTTTTGCATTCCCAGCTGGGACAGCTAATACAAATGAGATCAAATCCCTTCCTACAGATTGGGATCCCAGAATCCTGCTGTAGCTTCTCCCAAGTCTATCTGCTACAGCGCATCCGCTTTGATTCACTTATGGCTACTTGGGAAATACTGTCTGTTCCTAGAAAACAAGTCTGTGCAAGTGATAAAAGTTTTTGGCAGTCATTCTCCATAAGCAGCTTTGAGGTTTTGTTTAGGAAACGAGGATGTGTGTAAATAACAGCCCCAAACCCCAAAGTTCAAGCTGAGATTGCTGCTTTTTTTTTTTAAGCAGAACAGGAATGTTTTTTTTCTCTATTAGACATGTTTCTAAAGTGTTTTTTTCTGTGGGACATGGGTCCCTTTGCACAGTCCCTGTGCCCACCGCTCTCCAGGGTGAGGAGGGCAGCAGCCTTATGCCATGGGGCTGATAAATGTGCTGTTGGCCTGACCTTACCTTCTGGTGGTAACAGGGGACAGCAGTGTCCGCTGCAGCAGGAAGAGTGGAGCTCCTCATCACTTCTGAGCCCCTCGTAGAGATGCTCAGCCCTTGAAAAGGGTGAATATTGTTTGTGCTTCCCCCTCCGCCTGCTTCCCCTGTTGCCTTTGCCATGAAGTTCAGCTATAAAGCCCATCCATATGTACAGAGGCTGCCATAGCTCTTGACGAACCTGAACACTCGTGTTGGAGAGGAAAAAACTGGGAAGTGTTCCAAGGAACATAAATCCTTACACCTACATGAGGCCGCCCATGCCCAAAGCTTGGCTGGGAACCTCAGGTGTCTTTTGGGGCACGTCAGGGAAGAAAGCACTTCCTTTTCAGGTGGTTTTGTTTAACTCCAGGTCAGCAGGTTAATGAGATCTCTGGGATATGGGATTTGATCTGGAATGTAAACATTCACTTGGCATGTGTCCTTGATGCCTGCTCAGATGGAAATGCAAATGCAGTGCTGAGTGTGGCACGCCATCCAAAATGGTTTGGTGACACAATGTGTAAGACAAAATAACAATCACTCATCAAAACGTTTTCCCTTGCCTTTGAGTCCTGCTGTATCTATCAAATCAACACCTCAGCACCGGGGGTACTGTGCCTGCTACTGAGGTGGGAGCTCCTATGGTTTCTTGGGGAGCACTAAAAACCCAGGGCTGTCTCTGGGTGCAAGAGAGGCAGCATTCAGACTTCCCCTAAGACCTCGGTTGCTGGGTTAGTGCCTTGGTTGTTTGGATGGCTGGAGTTACTTAAGTTGATAAATGGAGAGCAGCCCTGTGATGCACTCTGTTGTCATCGACACTTATTGATTGAACGTCAAGACTCAATTGATCAAACTGCCCAGTGCCAGCAAGTACTCTCAGTGGAAAAAATCAAGCCTTTATTTGGGTTATGCGTTTCTTGGGTTTCCAGTTGGGGTTTTATGTTTTGGGAGGGAAGGAATTGGTTTTGATGGCCTGAATCTCCACTGTTACCTGGATTAAATAAATACTGGCAGTGGGAACAGTTGGTATTGTGGCAATCCAGTCTTGGGCAGACTCATGCCTCATTTAGCATGGCATATTTTACCTCCTGAAGCTGAGTGTCTTGATGTTAGAAGAAATAAATGAATCTCTGAGGTGTCTGTTACCCATCATGAGGAAGACAAAGAGGACAGAGATGCTGCTGGACTGAATATTCTTTCACCAGTCCTCCTTAATACACTACGGCTAATCTGATAAACTGTGTTGCACAGTGCAGGCAGTGCAGCAGCTCAGTTTGATACTGCTGCTGAAACCTAAGTAAGCACTTCCTAAGGTTGTGTGGCTTTCATTCAGCACTTATGGAGGTTTTTGCAAGTCTGTAATTTGTGTTGCAATAGCAGCTTTGTTAGTTATATTAGCTGGTTCAGAGGTGAGAAAGGTTTGTCATTGTTGGGAGTCAGAACAGAAGTTACGGTTCTTGGGGCAGGAGATGGTGCTCAAGTTTCTCTTCTCTGTTCCCTCCTGCAATAACATTTGTACATGCAGAGTCATTTAGGCTTTTTGCACCTACTTTAAAAGTCTTCAGCATTTGCTATAATTAAAGACAAGAAAACAATAGACTCTGCCCTCTCTTTACATGATGCAGCAAGGTCTTTGCATTTGCAGCTCTCAGAGGTTCCCCTCTTCAGAGTGGGTACATGCTGTGATTGTCATTTTGCTGGTGGGAAACTGGTGTGTGGAGATTCGGATCCCTGTCTGAGATTGCTCTGGCAGAGCTGGCTTTAGAAACTCTAGATAGTTTCCCAACAAATATTTGGCCACAGAACCATCCTTCTCCCTTGGATGAAGGTAATAGGTTCCCGGTAATAACACTCTTATGAGCCACTTATTACAAGCTAACAAACAATCTTAGCAATACCTGGCCACAGAGGGATACCGGGGTGTGGGGCCAAAAGGGGACAGGTTGTTGCAGATGTGTAAGAGAAGTGACATGGTTTGTGTGCAGATGTGGTATCACCACTGGGGAACCCAGCTCTTTCTAATACTGTGGGCATTACTTGAGAAGTGGGCTGTTAAACTTTGCAGTCTAAAAATGAAAAGCTTTTAAAATTCATTCACAGTTTAATCCCACAGGGATGATTTTTCTATGCAGTCTTCCCATTTTCCTGTTGTGTTCTAAAATTACTACTTTTTTTTTTTCCTTCTTCTTCTTTTTTAATGCTCCATGCAATAAAACGGGGAGGTCTGTCATTACTTTCAAGTCTATTGCTTTATGTGAACGCAATATCTAAAATGCCTGAAAAGAGCCAGGAGAGACATAAACCAGAGTGAACCGGCCTGAACAGAGGGGCTTCAATAAGCTACAAGAGCTCAGATGTAGACAGATACCTGGAGTAGAAAATAGTTCTGGGTGGCCTTCAGGGCTGGTGCAGACCCTGCTCCACTCCCAAGACCATCTCAGCCCCCTTGGTCCCTACAGTTACACACCTACAGGTATTTCTCATCTTCTCTTGCCCTTTTCCCCTTCAGAGCTGGTTCTGTTGGCTTTGCTTTCCTCCTCTTGCCAACACACATGAAAGGGATGTGACAATTTTACTAAGTATCATACCCCCCATGTGTTGGCAGGGAGCTCGGGGTCTGATGCTATTTGATTACCTCCCACTGTCCGTTACAGGGAATTCTGGCCCCAGCTTTTGGAACATGATGCTGTTATGCCTGGATGGGCAGCAATTGCCTTCATCTACAAATGGGTTTTACAAAATCGCTAAATAATGTATTCAGAAAACATGCTGGAAATTAATGGAATAGATTATTTGCAAACATGTTCACTGAATTATCAGCCTTGTTCTTTATCCGTAAAATAATGTACTTAAAGAAAGAAGTTTATTGAATACATTATTTACAGGCTGTGCTCCAGCTGAGAGCTGCAGGAGCACCATGGAGCCCACATGCAGCCCGGCTGCTTCCCTGTACCAGGGGCAGTTGTTCCTCCTCACACACATGCATGAGCCAGGACTTTGCCTGCATTTTCCTGGACCATTTTGCTCCTCCTTGACCTCAGAAAAGTGAGTTTGGAGAGGGATGTGTGCTGGCCCTCCCCTGCTCCCATGGGGATAGCCACAATGGTTGCTTTGCCTCATGCAGCACTGCCTTCTAAGACTCAGTGCTGCTCCTGGTGAAGAGGCAAAATACAGGTCAGAAAGTCAGTGGAGGGGAATTAAGGCATTTTGTGTAGTGTTGTCGACTGTGGTGCTCAGCTGTGGATCATTTAGGGATGGATGATGTGAGGGATCATTTAGGGATGGATGGTTTAGACCCGCTGCTTGTGGGTCGCCATGGCAGCACTTCCCTTCACAGCCCTGCAGTGATGGGAGTGGGACAAGTTCAATTCAGCTCAGAGGAACTGCGTCTGACAGGAGGGCAGAAGTCTGAGCTCCTTATGCTCTGGAACAGTCCTGCCATCAGTCTTGGGTGCTTCTGCAGTTCTCCTGCACTGTCCATCCCACTGAGTTATTCCCAAACACCTCCAATGCAAGCAGCAGGGTTTGTCCTTCCTTCAAGCCAAAGGGACCCCTTCCACTGGAGCAGCTTGCTCCAAGCCCCTGTGTCCAACCTGGCCTTCAACACTGCCAGGGATGGGGCAGCCACAGCTTCTCTGGGCACCCTGTGCCAGCGCCTCAGCACCCTGACAGCAATCTGTATAATAACTCCACTAGTCCAGGAGAGAGGGAAGCACACACTGAAGCAGGGCTCCCACCTGGCTGTTACTCACTGGGGGTTGGAGTTCCTGGATTTGGGACCCTCGTGGACATCTCTGCTGCACAAGTCCACACCAATGCTCTCATTGGCAGATGACCATGGTGGAAGGTTGTATCGTAGGAAAATAAGATGATTCATGCTGTACTGAGTAGTCTGCTCCTTTTGACTGAGCCATTCCAGCACCAGGAGCAATGAGAATGTTAATAGGAAATGTTTCCTGTTTGCGGAGCACAGGCTTTGTCCTGTTTCACACCACTGTTCTCACCCAGAAGTTACAGTACTTTGTCTTGGTGATGGAGTGTTAATGTTTGATGATCCTTTCCCGTGTAAGAGCAGGATATTGCAACAGCAGATCCCAGCCTATCAAAGAGCTGAATTCAGCTTGTCAGGTGCTTTCCAAAACCACCATCAGTCCTGCCTGCTGTGGGGGCTGCAGGGAACTCCTCTTCTGGGAGGGGAGGGAACCATGCACAGGTGGTCAAGGATGGAGAAGACATGGGGCAATTCATGTAGTAACAGAAGCAAAGCAACAAACATGGGTGAGGAGACAGAGATGAGCACCGCTGAACTGGGGTCAGCAGTGTGGCTGTACAGCGAAGCCTCATGTTCTAAACCATTTCATTTGAAACTGCCAATATTGCTTAGAAACAGTGGGATTTCAAATTATGCAGCATTTAAAGCAGACTGTAAAACTTTCTTCTCTCACACGTGTCTGCTCACATCGTGTTTAAGTCATCAGGCTGAGCTAGCTTGTCTGCACAGGGCTTGAAATGACTGACTGAGGAGCTCTTGGTGCTGCTAATGCTGGTGTTTAGTAATTCTTGGAGTATTGGGGAAGCTCTGGAGAACTGGAAAAGAGCTAATGTGCAAATATTTAAAAAGGGAAAGAGAACAGCCCAGGTAATTACAGCCCTGTCAGTCTGTCATCAATCCTCAGCAAAATAATGGAGTGGCAGATCCAGGCCTCAATTAATAAAGAATTAAGGGAAGGTAATATAATTAATGCCAATCAACATGGGCTGATGGAAAACAAATCCTGTCAAACTAACTTGATATCTTTTTTGATGAGATTACAGGTTTGGGTGATAAAGGTAACAGTGCTAACATAATATCCTTAGACATCTGCAAGACATTTGACTTGGAAGCACAAAAGTACATTGAGTAAGTTGAACAATACAAGATCAGTGTTACACAGGTTTGGTGCCTGCGCTTGTCACTCTGTCTGCCTGGAGTTGGTCGTATTTTTGCCAAAGAAAGCATTAAATAACTACCAGTGAAGTTTGTAGATGAGTAGGCAGAGCAGCAGAAGATGCAGAGCTTCTAGAATGGCCTGATAAACTCCTCACCAATAATGAATATGTGTTTAGAGAACTAATATTGTACCATCCATCTTTCAAGATGGGGACTCTTCTGCTTAGAGATAGATGGTGGTTCTGGAAAAGGGATGTAAGACTGTTGTGGCTGCCCCATCCCTGGCACTGCTCAAGCCCAGGCTGGACACAGGGGCTTGGAGCAAGCTGCTCCAGTGGGAGGTGTTCCTGCCCATAGCAGGGGTTGGAGCTGCGTGAGCTTTAAAGTCCCTGCCAACACAAACCATTCCATGATTCTATGCAGGGAAGAGCTATGATTCGGAGTGAGTGCTGGCTGATGGAGAAGTCCAAAAAGCTTCTATAGCAATGAGCAGGGTGGGAAACTGGAAGAGAGTGTGGAGGCCCGCTGCTTGTCTTTGGCCAAAGCAGGAGGGATTGGATTAAGATCTGCACTGGCTTTGGTGAAGGGCAGCATGGTGAGAGCCCCTTGTGTTTCATGAGGAAATGCTGCAATTTCAATAGAGTTCCACAAAATCCCCATATGCCCAAATGCCAAAGCTGCCACCATCATTTCCCATGGACCCCTGTGCCGCTGCTGCTGCAGGGCCAGCAAAGCCCCCATGGCAGCCTGATGGGGGAAACCCCAGGAGCTGGTATTGGGTGCTTGGTCACCATGGGGGCCAGGAACACAGGGAGTGACAACCATGACTGGAAACCCCAACTCACAAAGAAAGCCTCTGCTGTATGATAAATGTCTCCCACCCATACAAAAATAACTTCATTCCTTTTTAAATCCTTCCCTCCTGTTCCCCTCGTATTCATAATAGGATGATCGGTGGAACCAAAGATGTGGCTGTTACTTTAAAGGATAAATTAGTTTGACTCTTAACTCAATAATTAAAACTGTTATGGCTATGAGCCTGCAGGGATAATGTACTATTATTATAGTCATTTGTTTCAATTAAATGCTTACTGATTTTACAATAGCAGCTGGGCACCTGTGTGAGATAGCTATTACTCTGAACAAGACATCTCAAATTCCAGCAGAAATTTGTCACTGCACTAAAGCATTTTACATAGACCATGAAAGTTTATTAGGAGCAGTTACAAATCGGGAAGAGGAGGGGTGGTAATTGGCGATATATTTTCTTATCAGCTCCTCTCTCTCCTGCTCTCTCTCTTGAAAGTAAACCATCTCTAAGCATTTCAGCTATGGTGATCGTTTACATTTCAACTTCAATGTGGAAAAAGCCTGCTGGGAAAAATTTTCTTCCAAGCTGTTCAGCAGATCATTTCTCTCCCTGGTTGATTGTGATTATAATGGCTTGTTCTCAGGAACAAACCTAAGGAGGCGTAAGCTGTGCCTCGTGGCTGCCCCTGGAAGAGCTGCTCAGCCCATCCATGTGAACTTGCCCCAGGCAGGATCAAGTGGGGTCATAGAATGGTTTGCATTGGAAAGGACCTTAAAGCTCATCCAGCTCCAACCCCTGCCACAGGCAGGGACCCCTGCCACTGCAGCAGCTTGCTCCAAGCCCCTGTGTCCAACCTGGCCTTGAGCACTGCCAGGGATGGGGCAGCCACAGCTTCTCTGGGCCATCACCCTGGGCCAGCGCCTCAGCACCCTCACAGGGAACAGCTTCTGCCTCAGAGCTCAGCTCAGTCTGCCCTGTTCGGGCAGGTTCAAGCCATTGCCCTTGGTCTGTCCCTACAGGCCCTTGTCCCAAGCCCCTCTCCAGGTTCCCTGCAGCCCCTTTAGGCCCTGGAGCTGCTCTCAGGTCTCCCCTTCAGGAGCCTTCTCTCCCCCAGGCTGCCCCAGCCCAGCTCTCTCAGCCTGGCTCCAGAGCAGAGCTGCTCCAGCCCTTGCAGCAGCTCCATGGCCTCCTCTGCCCTCGCTCCAACAGCTCCAGGTCCCTTTTGTGCTGCTGTCCCAGAGCTGGATCAGGATTGCAGGGGAGATCTCCCCAGAGCACAGCAGAGGGGCAGGATCCCCTCTCTGTGCTGCTCCCCACACTCTGGGGGTGCAGCCCAGCACACGAGAGGGTTCTGGGCTCAAGCGCTCACTGAAGCTGGGTCATGGGGAGCTTCTCCTCACCCAACACCCAAGTCCTTCACAGGGAAGCCTGGCAGGAAGCCTGGTGGTCTCCATGTCTGATCTTCCAGCACGTGGGGCTCTGCCCCTGGCTGGGTCTGTGCCATCTGCCCACTCCCACTGGTCTTGGCCAGCATCTGCTGTTTGTCAGCCTATTTTTCTCTCTTTCTTAGGATTAGCTCCAGCATTTATAGGCCTGATATGCATATTCATTAAAAAAATTGAAATATTGTGGGGAGAAGGAAAAAAAGTTGTCTTTGAGCTAGCGCAGCCTTTGGGAATCTGCTAAGTAAGACGCACTTAATTACTTTAGCTGTGACTACATCACATTTCAGTCATATTCCCTCTGAGATGCAAAACATCTTTTCAGAAGAGGCTGCAAACAAGTCCCGAGCCTTTTGGAGCAGCTCACAGTGAGTCTGTTGTGCCAAATGCCTGGGATGCAGACAGGTTCTGACCTGGATCTCAGAGCCAGTGCTCCTGGCGATGGAGCTGATCGCATTTGCAGGGTGGTTATTTAATTACGTGTGTGCTTCCATGGGCTTTGCAGGGATGCTGAGTGCTTTGTGGAGGGGAAAGGAGCGAGTGCAGCCCTGGTGAGCTGGATGCATCCCACAGGACCTTTGCTGTGGTTGAAGAGGTTGTTTCCTCTTGTATGGGGAGTGTTGCTTTTCTTGCCTTGTTCTTTTTGCTCTGCTTTCATCATGTTTTCATTCATTATGCTGAGGTGCTGGCACAGGGTGCCCAGAGAAGCTGTGGCTGCCCCATCCCTGGCAGTGTTGAAGGCCAGGTTGGACAGGGGCTTGGAGCAAGCTGCTCCAGTGGAAGGGGTCCCTGCCCATGGCAGGGGTTGGAGCTGGAGGAGCTTTAAGGTCCCTTTCAACAAAAACCACTCTGATGTTACGGTTCTATTATTTGCTTTCTTAATTAGGGCCATTTGCAGCAGGGGAGCATCTCTGAATCCTGCTCCTGCGTCTCTCTTTCCTTGGGTCTTTCTTGAGGGGATGTACTTTAGGTGCACAACTAAAGCCTATGATATAGCTCAGTGCCTTCAGGGTCTCGCAGTAGGAATCAGGATAAACTCTTTCCCCTTCTTGAGCAAAGGCCATCAGCATCCTAAAGCCCATGGCAGCACCACTGGGGCTGTGCACAAGCTGCTTCCCTTCACTTCCACCCCAAACATCTTACAACAGGAGCGCACAAATGGCTTTTCCACCACTGCTCTCTCACCCTGAGGACACGTCCTGGTCCTGTCCCTCCACACAGTGGTTAGCAGGGTTGGATGCAGTTGCAATTGTACATGTCCTTCTGCAAAACCTCCTGCCCATGAGGAGAAGAGGTGGAGATGTGGAAGAAGGAGAGAGGGTGTCAGACCCAGCAATACTCAGCAAAGGTTGTAAACAAAACCACCACGTTTTAATGGTGTCAAGAAATAGGCAGCTGCTTGAGAGGAGGCCTCTGGGCTAAGATGTCCCAGGAGAAAGGTCTCTGCTTTTCAAGAGAGGGCTGTGCTTGGGCTGCTGTTGGCTGGAGGCTTCTGTGTGGATTCTCCAAATCAGAGCTCAGGTTTCTGGTTTTTTTCCTAGACAGGAATATTCAGCAACATTCGCAGCATGTGTCCCATACCCGTAATGGCACTCCTGCACTTGTTCTGCTCTGATGCATAAATAACATGCACTGTAAAGAAAAAAGTGTATGACTACATATTTAATGGATAAACGGAGCCGTTGTGGTCTATTGGCCACATAATAAAAGTTTCCCCAAAAAAATTCTCTTAATCCAGTGTTTACCCAAGAGAGTGCAAATGGGAATGAGCTACTTTGGATTCTGCCATTTTTAAGGCACGTTTCATAGCCTCCCCTGTTCTCTAAAATACCCATTCTTCTGAACTTTTTCTTCATTTAAATTTAAAATAAGGGCAATGAATTATTCTTTGCCTTAGCAGCTGCCAGATCTTCTCCAACGTGAAAGATCTGGGTTAAACTGGCAAAATCCAAGACAAAATTACCTTTTTCACTGGAATTTGGGAAGGAGCTTGGTGCTTGCATGGCAGGTGGGTGCCGACCCGGGTCCCCATCTCTGCCTGTCTCACCCTTGGCCATTCCCATGATATTTACAGATTCAATTGGTATTGCAAATATTGCCTCTCTGATGCCTCCTGTGCTGCCCAAGCCTCTTGTCCATCCCCATCTTGCTTGGCTGCAACACGCACATCCTCGAGGTCTTTTTGGCCTGGGTTTCCCAGGCATCAGCACGTGCCTAGAAGAGGCCAGACCTCTGCAATAAGGCAGGTTAGAGGGCACATAAAACTTGTAAGAATTCATGCAGCAGCGAGGCTCCTCAGTGCCATGAGGGAGCAAAGCCAGGCCTGGTGCCTCCATGAGCTAGTGTTTCCTTGCAAACACCAAAGCCAAGAACAGCAATTCAGCATGACCCCAAGTCAGCCTTGGTCAGACTCAATATGCTGTTGAAGTGCAAGACCTCAGAGCAGCTTCCAGTGTCTGAAGGGGCCTAAAAGGATGCTGGAGAGGGACTCCTCATGAGGGACTGTAGTGATAAGACAAGGGGTAATGGATTCAAGATGAAACAGGGGAAGTTCAGGTTAGATATAAGGAAGAAGCTGTTCCCTGTGAGGGTGCTGAGGCGCTGGCCCAGGGTGATGGCCCAGAGAAGCTGTGGCTGCCCCATCCCTGGCAGTGCTCAAGGCCAGGTTGGACACAGGGGTTTGGAGCAAGCTGCTCCAGTGGCAGGGGTCCCTGCCCATGGCAGGGGTTGGAGCTGGAGGAGCTTTAAGGTCCCTTCCAACAATCCCAAACCAGTTTGGGATTCTTCCTGCGAGTTAAATTCCTGTAGTTCATAATTAATACAGAAAAAAGGCAGATCTAGGAAAATCTGTTCCCCTGACTCACACTCCAATGATGGAGAAGCCGAAGGAGAGCAGAACATGCTGTTGGGTGTTGTGTAAAGCTCTTGATTCCTGACCTGCAGCAGTAAATCTGTTTTCACTTTGGACTTATTTCTTCTGAAGCCTTCCAAGCCCTTGCAGGTCTTCCCTGGGTTTCTTTCTGTGTGTGCTACTAATGGAGTTGGCAAGCCTCCCCTGGTAAGGAGAGATCACAGCTCAGTGGGCTGATTGGAAATGAAGATTGCTAATAAAGAAAGCCTGGGTCTTTAAACTCACGTTAACATTAATTCTGTTAGCATTAAACCTGGCTGGGCAAGGATGCGTTGGATGGGGCTGGGAGCAAGCTGCTCTAGTGGGAGGTTTTCCTGCCTGTGGCAGGGGGTTGGAACTGGATGAGCTTTAAGGTCCCTTCCAAACCATTCTATGACTGGATGATTTGACATTTCTGATTAATCGTATATATATAAATTCCATTTTGATTTTTGCTTTTCCAGAGTGCTGGGATCAGCATCCTCGGGAGGCAGCACTGGTGTTGGTGGCCTGTGCCGTGTCCATGTGTCCCAGCAGCTCTGTGTGTGATTAGTCATCTTTCAGTCCCATCAGCCATCCCCTCACTCTCACATTATGAGGATAAATAAACATGCACTAGGAAACGCTTCATTTCTAGGGACAATTCTATCACTTGGCCTCCTCTTTTATCTCTCTTACTTACGTGTATGCACACACAAACATGATTTTATTGGCCGTTGTCTGGACTTCTGCTCCATTCATTTCAAGTGGGGTTGGAACTGATCTCACTATTTGAAATTGGAAAAGTCATCCCCAGGAGGAACTGTAATGGAGTGGTGGCCACCATCAAGGCTTGCCCCAAGCATTGCAGTGCATCTCAGGGCATGTTGTGAGGCTCAGGGACATACCTGGCTTGCTGTCAGTGTCACAGCTTTGGGCAGACCATTGTGTTGGGACCTGGGACCTGTGGCTTCCACTGAGTGCTTCTGTGCTTCTGTGCTGTAACCCCAGCAGCACTGGCAACTTGACAGTCGTACAAAGGATGCAGGAAGGTTGTGATACCTTTATAAGCTCAGACAAGCAGCTATTTTTCCACTTATGTCATTACTAAATGTCAACCAAAGTCTTGCTCAGAAAGAGCATGTTTGGCTCCATGGCCTCTAACGCTGCATTGCTGACTTACCTGGGCTGGATAGCCAGACCTGTGTACAAAGACAATGGATCACTTCTCCTGTAGTCCTTGTGGGCAGGGTGATGGCAGGAGCAGAGCTCTGGGCACATGGTACTCAGTGCTTGCTTTTGGCTTATTTGGAAGGAGGCACAAGGAAGACTTTACCAGCTGTGTAGAATGATTTTTAATCAGTCAATAAGAGTTGTCTTAAAGTGATTTGTCAGTATAATAAACAAATAAATACATTTTTCGATGACAAAGTGATATTCTCCTAACTCAGATCCAGGAGATGGTCCACTCGGATGCCACATCCTATGAGTCCAACCGTCAAGTGCCCCTGATCAATCGGCCTGGGATGTTGGCCGGCCCCATGAGTGCTCTCAGCCAGTCCCAGCTCATTTCTCAGATGGGGATACGGAGCGGGGTAACCCACGGGTCCCCATCACCCCCAGGAAGTAAGTCTGCTACACCATCTCCCTCCAGTTCTACTCAGGAAGAGGAGACAGAGTCACATTATAAGGTACGTGCAGTCACGCCTGTTTTAACAGACAGTGAGAAAACAGCAGATGATGTTTTTCAGTGAGGGATAAATTGAGCTAAATAAGAACACAGGCTTTTGGTGTTTTCTTTTTAAATATATATATATATATATATATAGTGTGAGACTTTCACAAGGATTGGGGGATTATTTCCAACCTCGGGTGAGGTACAGCATGGCAGGCTAGCACACATAGAATCCCAGACTGGTTTGTGTTGTGTTAAAACTCATTCAGCTCCAACCCCTGCCACGGGCAGGGACCCCTTCCACTGGAGCAGCTTGCTCCAAGTCCCTGTGTCCAACCTGGTCTTGAACACTGCCAGGGATGGAGCAGCCACAGCTTCTCTGGGCACCCTGTGCCAGCACCTCAGCACCCTCACAGGGAACAGCTTCTGCCTCAGATCTAATCTAATATCAAATATCTAATCTAATCTAACACAGGTTGTGCATGCAGCAAGCTTGGAAATGGGAGTTAGGCTTTTCTCTCCATGCTTTACCAGGTCCATCAAGCTGCAGAGTTTCCTCCAGTGAGGGTTTTGTCAAGCAAAGCAGGTTCAGGGCTAAGATTCTGCAAATTCTTGGCTGCAAAATCAAATTGCTGGTGGCAGGTTGAGGAGGCTTGAACAGGGATGGAAAATAACAGTTAAACTGAGGGGTTAAACTGAGCTCATCGGACATGGCTTGTTAAGGAAAAAACCCGGAAGAGTCTTCTGCCTTATAGTTCATCCAGGCAGTGTTTCAGGTGGTCAGCAATGTCTTAGTGGCACAGAGTCTGCCCCTAGAGCCAGCACATCTGCTGCTGAGCATGGCATCAAGAAGCCCAAGGTTTTCCTGTAGTTTTGGGGACACCTTGGTTGTTGCCCATCTTTCTCAAAATGCATCAGCAAAACAAAGAGCCCTTGCTGTATGGCATGAGTCTGTTTTTACTGAGGTCAATCGCTGGACTCCCTGGGGGACTTTGATTAAAATGTCCCATGGAAAACCTTCTCCTGGAAGGTGCTGATCCAAGGACATCACCAGAACTGGTATTGCAACCTTGTCCTGCAGAGATAGATGGTTGTGACAGGATTTGAATGTATAACCCCAGAAGCAAGCAGTGAGGAGGCTGGAGAACTAGAAAAGCACTAGGACTGAGCAAACCTCTTTCCCTTCCAATGGAAATCCAGGCAAATGTATTCCATTCACTCCTGCAGCTTTTCATCCATTGGCAGCTTTCATTTCAGATGAGGGTATTACAAAGCAGAGTGCACACGCAGATGCAAAACAGCTTCAGTGGACTAAAAGTGCACAAAGAAGGGATACAGGTGATTGAAACCAGATGCAGTTTCTCAGACTGTGATTTCACACCTGGGGGACACTACAGAATGAGTTGTGCTGCTGGACCCCATGGTCTGCCACCTCCCAGGGTCACATCACACAGCTCCAGCAGATATCTGGGAGCTGGAATCCATCATGTCAGCAGCAAATGAGTTTCAGCTTAGATACACACAAGGTTCTCTGCTTCTTCAGCATCACCCAGCTTTCATCCCGACCAGCCAGGGATGTAGGAGTCACGGAGGAGGACATGGCTTTGGGGTTGGATCTTCTGTTCCTGTTGAGCCAGTGATGGCTGTCAGGGTAGGAAGAATTTGGAGATGTCCAAACTATGACAACTTGCAGAGACAAGAATTCTTCCTAATCCTAAAGGCATGCTCCCCTCATTTTTATGTCCAGCAAGAAGGGCGAAACAGGAGTGATGGACTTGGTGGAGGAAGGAGACCATAAGTGCAAAGAAAGCAGTATCACATTGTGCCCTACAGGTTTACGTTTGTTTTCTCTATCAACACAGCTGCTGTATTCACCCAATGGTCATATTTCATATGGCCGTTCAGGGCCTTTCTTCAACAAGTCATCAAAGCAACATCTAGTAAGCAAAAATTAATCTTATGACCAAGAAGGTGAAATGGAAGAAACAGGTCTGATGCCAGCAGGTAGCTCAGGTCCAGCAGGTCCTCTGAACCAGGAAGCTTATAATTATAGGAGGTCTGGCAGCCACACTGATGCATTTATCTGCTTCATTGCTTTAGGGGGTGTACACATGCATAGGAGGAAGAGGTAGTTACAGCCCAGCTTCCAGCTGGAGTACTGATGTCTGTCCATAATTACTAAAATCACAACATCCATGGGGTTCCTGCTCTTCACAGGTTCAACATCTACCAGTTTATGGGATCACATCTCTCACCAGTGAACTGCCCCAGTCCACATCCGGTGTTACACTTCCCTTCTGCTGCCTCTCAAGAGCAGGCCCATGCAGGAGCTAGTGGCCACACACCTGATCTCACTGCATGAGCCTTCACAGTTGCTTTGATCATGGCTCACCCCCTGGGGGATGCAGTCGCTTTGGGGCAGCAAGGTGCAGGTTTGCCAGGCCTTGCCTTTAGCCATGAACATGGCTGAGGTTGTTGAAGCATTTTCTGCAGGCCAGGGCTGGGCACAGGTCTCAACCTGTGCCACATCACACAGCAAACCCCAGGAGAACCAGGCACAGCCCTGATTTGCTCTGCTCCCTCTTGGGAGCTGGCGGCTCCAGGCAGCCTTGCAGGCAGCATGTGTTTTCCATACAGACATTTGCTCTTTGGTGCTGCCTAAGCAGGACCAACTGTAAACCCATCTCCATGGCTGTGGTTGCACTGTGCCTGTTTCCACTCCATCACTTGGTGAATGGCTTGAGGAGAGCAAGTCACCCCATGGCTCTTCAGTGAATCAAAGCACTACAGTTAGTTAAAATAGCATCTCGCTTGCTAATGGGCTGAAGCCCTGTCATGCAGGTTTTTGATCCTAATAAGCTGCCCTTTCAACCCCAGGCCTCCCATTCAAGCCCAATTGGGCAATTTGAAATTAAATGCAGGTTTTTTTGTCTCTTTGCTCATTCACTAATGGTCACTGTCTGTTTGACAAATGTCACTGCGCTGATACTCAATGACCAGTCAAGAGCTGCTGAGGGGAGAACAGGAGTTCTGCTGCCCTTTCCTGCCCATGCCTGGCCTGTACCAGCTGAAGGGAAGCCTCTTAAATCCCAGTGCTTCCGAGCACACAATCAAATCCATCAGGAAAGGGCCTCTTTCCCCCAGCAATCTCTGGGAGGCCCAGGTTTCACACTGGTTTGGTGGCTTGATCTGTGTCAATTGATTTGTTTTAATTTGGTTTTGACTTCAAAGTGACAGACTAGGTGACTTCTTAAGTAATAGCATTAGCCCGTGCCCCTGGTAGGACAGGCACTGCGGGTGGTAGCTGAGCACTTGATGCTGGAGTGTGGTGGGTCTGCAGGCAGAGATGCTGGAGCCCCGTTTGCCCTCGAGGATGCATAGATCCAAGCAGAAGCAACTGGGAGAAAATGGGTTTATTCTCAGCTGTATTTAACCTCTGCTGTATAGAGTTTTTCCTCTGCTATAAAATAAGGATAATGGTGCTTCCCTGTAGTGTGAGCTTTCACTGACTGCAGTTAATGCGCTGGGAGCTTTGAAGTATGTCCAAGTCTTTCCAGGGGTCTTTTCCCTTGCACACCATCACACAGAGGCATCTGCAGTCCCATACATTCAACACACTGCCCTACAAGAGGGCACACATCCTAGAAGAGGCTCAGCTGTAGGGTCTTCTTTCAGTGCTACCTTCATTGGAAGCATCCCTGTTTCCAGCACTGCTGTTCTACCTCCCAGCTTGGTCTCATGCTGAGCAGCCACAAAGTCCAGCTGCTGTTGCCTGTACACTTCTGCCCTTGGTTCAACCACCCACAGGGCACCAAGTATGGATGCAGCCAGACCAAGCCTGCATCCAGGCTGGTTGTAAGGTGTGAGCAGTGCATACAAAGTGTTTAATACATAAGAGTAAAATAGGGGTACATACCTGTTAGCAAGGTGAAACGTATTTCTGATGGCCCCAGTGTGATGGCTGATGTGGTGCTGGTGCTTACAACCCTCCTGCCCAGGGAGAGGGGATGCTGAGGCACTGGCACGTGCAAAGGTAGGGGTAGCCAGAAGCAATATGCAAAGGGGGATTATTGGGCTGGAAATCAGAAACCAGTCTGGAAAATCTCATGGACTGCTAAAGGGATCTGGCTGGGAAGCAAGGTGTTTAGAGAGGTCCCTCAGGAGGATCAAGGGGTGAGTGAGCTTGTGCTGCCAGGGAGGAGGAGGGTGAAGGGGGTGACTGAAGATGAATGTGGGAATCCCCAGCTTTGGAGCAAGGACCACTGGAGCAGAAGGGGTGAGCCCAAGCTGTGAATGGGGCTGTGAGAGGCACCCAGCCAGGCTCAAGGACCCAGAAGTGATTTGTGTAATGATCCTGTGGGCTCTTGGGGGCCAAAGAGACACCCAGGGCTGCTTCCCTCCTCATTACACTGGGAACCGTTCTCTGCCCGTGCTCTTTCTCATGCCCTTTGCTGAGAAGCTGTAGCAGGGACACACAGCTGACTGCTCCCAGCTGACTGCTAAGGTTCATCTCTTGGTTTTGCAGGTTACTGGGGAGAAAAGACCATCAACAGACCTGGGCAAAAAGCCCAAAAGCCAAAAGAAGAAGAAAAAGAAGGACCCCAACGAGCCCCAGAAGCCTGTGTCAGCCTATGCCCTGTTTTTCAGAGACACACAAGCAGCCATCAAAGGGCAAAACCCCAATGCCACCTTCGGAGATGTATCAAAAATCGTTGCGTCGATGTGGGACAGTTTGGGAGAAGAACAAAAACAAGTGAGTTCATCTTTCCTGTGTTCCTTTCTACAGTTGCAGTGTGGTTTTCCCTGGTGCAGAGCATCAGAGTCCCCCCAGCACGTTAGGAGAGAGCCCCTTCTGAGAAAAGTCTCTGCTCTTACATAGAGAAGGGCTTTTATGACAACTGATTATTCTTGAGAAGATCACACTTAGCAAACTTTCAGTGGCCCTGCCCTGCCATGGGCTTTCTACAGCTCCAGATAGGAGATAGGTTTGTATTTACTTCTTTACTTATAAGGAGCGATGGCAAATGGCTAAAAACTAATTCTCTACAGCACTGGTCTCAAATCTAACGTTAAGGCTTTAAAAGCTTAGGAAGGAGATGCCTGAAGTGACCCTGCAGAGGAAACCTTCCTGCCCCAAAGCTGTCAACCGCTTTCAATCTGCCTCACACGGAGGCTTCTAGGTCCTGCTTTAACTGTTTTGCCGATGCTGAGTGAGTTACAAAAGCCTGTAATTGCATGTGGCCTGTTGAGAAAACCCCAGGAAATTTCCATAGCAAGGATGTCTTCATCATGCAGAGAGAGGTCTGGCACTGCAGGTGGTGTGTCTGACCCCAGACTGATGCTCCCCCTTAAGATGTGAGTCCTGGCAGCCAACACTGGCTCCACCTCCTCTTGCGTGTCCATGGCCAGTGATCGAAGCAGCCACATTTAAGGAGGGAGCAGCAGGGAGGAAAAGTCATTTAAATGGAAGTCATGTTAGGGAATAGCCTTGCTTTCCACGCTGCGCCAAGTCAGGAACAGAATCATGGAAAGGTTTGGGTTGGAAAGGACTTAAAGCTCATCCAGTTCCAACCCCCTGCCATGGGCAGGGATACTTTCCACTAGGGCAGGTTGCTTCAAGCACCATAATAGGAATCAAGGCAAGGCATCTTCAGGGATGGAAGCCCATTTGCTGGCCCATTTGCTGACCCATTTGGGTCCTCCATACTGGGCAAAGTGTTGCTTTGATGTTTTCATGATCATAGAATCATGGAATGATTAGGCTTGAAAAGGACCTTATGATCACCTAGTTCCAACATCCTCTGATCCTCCATGTTCTCCTCTTTGGATGGATCACTGGGGTGTCCTGCAGGGATTTCTCAGGCTGAAGAAGGGAGGAGGATCCCTTCCTTTGCCTGGGAAGCTGGAGGGCTGGTGCTGGGTTTGGGCTATTAGAGTAAGGTGTGGGAGGTTCAGGAGCATGCAAAAGCTTCCACGTCACCTCTTTCTCCTGCTTTCATCCCTCCCAACATCCCAGTCTGCCTCTCCCTTACTCCATCTGGTTACAAATACCTCTGTAGATTGGGGACTGAGCTTGGCTGCAAATGTGGTTGATATAATAGAAGCACTGGTGTGACCTGACTCCGCGCAGTGCAAATGCTCTTAATTAACAGCAGGGATTAAACCAGACCGTTTATCTTCCCTGCTAACTCTCCCTTCTTCTCCTTTATGAGATAGCAGCAGCCTCTTTACACACGCTTTCTAAGTGGCTCCATTTCTCCCTCTGTAATTGATTTAATTAAGTCATTTGTTCCTTGTCTGAATGCTTGAATATTAACTTCCTGGCTTTGTCTCCAGCTCTATACTTCTCTCCCACGATAGCTACCTCCCTGCCTGGGACTCTGGCTGCAGGCAGCTATTTATCTTGGGCTCCAGGACCGTATTGCTGGTTTGTGCGATGTGGCACGTTCACTCTTGAAGTGTTTGGCTGGAAGAGAGTTTATTTAGACCTCGTTTGCTTTCTTCTGCCAGCATCCCCAGTCAGGTTTTCTTAGAGCCATAAGGGAGTGCAATGGAAAGGAGAAAAGGAAAAGGAAATAGAAAAAAGTAGTAACAAAATGTCTTAAAGGCAGTTCTGCTCTGGAGCCAGGCTGAGAGAGCTGGGCTGGGGCAGCCTGGGGAAGAGAAGGCTCCTGAAGGGGAGACCTGAGAGCAGCTCCAGGGCCTAAAGGGGCTGCAGGGAACCTGGAGAGGGGCTTGGGACAAGGGCCTGGAGGGACAGGCCAAGGGCAATGGCTTGAACCTGCCCGAACAGGGGAGACTGAGCTGAGCTCTGAGGCAGAAGCTGTTCCCTGTGAGGGTGCTGAGGCGCTGGCACAGGGTGATGGCCCAGAGAAGCTGTGGCTGCCCCATCCCTGGCAGTGCTCAAGGCCAGGTTGGACACAGGGGCTTGGAGCAAGCTGCTGCAGTGACAGGGGTCCCTGCCTTGGCAGGGGTTGGAGCTGGAGGAGCTTTAAGGTCCCTCCCAATACAAACCAGGCTGGGATTATATGAAAACTCGTGCCTAGGCTGTCCTGCAGATCCCTTCTCCCAAGGATAACAGGACATGATGGACACACACACTATGAAGGCAAGCAGCCCATGCCAAGTGCTCTCTTGGCACACCTCAGGAGGGTACAGTGACCAAGCAGGGAAGACACACATCTCTGCTAAAACCCTGCTGGGACCTGGGGGTCCAGACTGCCACATGGCTGCACCAGGTTGTGATTGGGCCCATCACTTGAAAGGAGCATCGTGCTCTGGGAAGGGGTGGAAAGGTGGAAAAGAGAAGTATTTCACCATCTGTGCAGCTCCTGGCTCTATTGACAACAGTGGTTTTGAGTATCTTTATATCCTCACTGCAGAAAGCCAAGGAAAAGCCAGCACAACAATGGCAAAGTAGATAATCAAGAGCCAAATATAGATGTTCTTGATCAGTTATGACTGAGTTTATCAAAGAAAGCTTCCCTTCTATATGGTATTTGAAAAGTGGGTGGGTTTGGGGCTGTAGGATCTGATTTGGAGCTGTGCTGTGGTCCTATACTTAGATCCCTCCAAACCCCCAAGATCTTCGGGGTGGTGCTGGGGCATCACCTCTCCAGAGGGCTGATGTGCAGACCTCAGCCCCACCGTGCAGTTATTAAGCAGTCATTTACATCACTGTAGTTCCTGCTTCAGATGAGGTTTATAAACTTTATTTTCCACCTTCCAAAGGGCAGTGTTTCCCCAGCCCTGGGTGTGTTTTGGTTCCAGCCTTGGAGAACAGCTGGCAGAACAGGCAGGGAGCAACCAGGAAGAGGGTTCAGAGCAATAAACCCAATCTCAGGCAGGGCACTGTGGACTTGCGATCCCCCACCACACTTCACCATCCCCACAGATGCATTCAGCAGGCAGAAAGGAGATGCCACCTCTTTGCCAGGTAGCTCAGGCCAGCACGTGGAGGGTTAATCCTCTGCCGTTGTGCCGCTAATGATTATATGTGCTGTAATATCAAAGCTGTAGCTATTTATTTGCCATTGAGCAGGTGCTGCTGCTCCCACAAAGCAAATTTGCTTTCTCTTCCTGATGAAACAAGCAAAATAAAGGTTGCTCACGTCCCATTTCAGACAGGTTTTTTCCCTGTGCAAAAACAAACAGAGAGCGGGAACCAGAATGCGTATTATGCAAGAAACCATATAATCGAGGAGCATCTTTGATTTGGCTGCTGCTGTCACAGACATGTATTTCAGAGAGGCTTCTCTCCCCCCACCACCACCCCCCCTTTCCTTTTGTTCTTACTGGTTTATCATTTGTGCCTTTGTCATTTTGTTCCTTCTTCCTCTTCTCTTCCCAGCCTCTTCACAATGAATCTTCATTTTCCCTCTGACACACTTGTATCTAAATTTCCTTATTTCCTGCCTTTTTTTTATTTATATCTGTTGCCTGGTGATTTGATCATGCTGTGGAATACAGGATTAGCAATCTCTGTGTCCTTGGGTACTGCTCAAGGACACCTGTTCCGCAAAGAGCCGTTTTCTTCCCCATTTTAACCCCTTCCAGTGTGGTCTCACGTGAGGAATGACAATAAATAATAATACGTTTATATACCCTCAGCCCTGCATTAGAAGACGTTGTAATCTTCATTCTTCAACAGCTGGCATGGCCCTTTCTAAGAAGCTTACATGGGAAGCTGAAGAATGTGACTTGGGGTAGGGGGGTGGATATGAATATGTACTCTTTGAACTTTGCAAATAGTTTAGCAGCTGTTCCTGTAGAGATAACTTAGGCTTTGGTGGAGAGTGAGATGTTAATGGAGCCGTTATCATCAAATGAGGGACCTGTTGCAGTGATCTGCCTGCAGGTCCAGGTCCCTGCTCCAAGCTCACAGAGTCCTTGGTGTGGTTTTTCCTCATGAGCAGATCCAGCCCAGCCTTTGCAGTGTTACCCAGTGAGAGCTGCCTGATTTGATAGAAATTCGAAGCATTTGAGCACTAGATTGGAGCAAACTGTTAATTGCAGCCTGCAAGGGCAGGTTTAGATGGAGCTGAGGAGCAATTCCTTCCCCACAGGGTGCTCAGGCATTGGAACAGGCTGCCCAGGGCAGGGCTGCAGGCACCGGCCCTGCAAGGGTTCACACAGCGTGGAGATGAGGCCTCAGTGCCATGGGTTAGGGGTGGCCTTGGCAGGGCTGGGGAACAGTGGGACCTGATGATCTTAAAGGTCTTTTCCAACCTGGTTGATTGTGATTCCTGTGATTCTGATTCTCTGGATAGGCTTCTTACCTGGCATGGACATAATGCTCCCAGCCTGGCCACCAGCCCTGCCAAGGGCCATCTCTGCTCAGGAGCAGGGGACACCCAGTCTTCTGTCAGGGGCATCTCATGTGCGAGATAAGCCTGTAAACTCTCTGGAGCATATTAAGAAGTCACCAATGGGATTTGCTCTTCTCTGCCACGTTCTGTCTTTCCCTCTTGAGCACCTTCCCGTTGTCCACTGTATTTTGGAGGAAGAGGATGTTGGCTTGGAGCCTGCTGGTGATGGAGCACAGGGAACACTGCCAAGCTGGCAGTTTAGGTGTCTCTGGAACTTGCTTTTCATTAGGAAAGTCCAGCAATAGACTGGTTGGTGTTTCCCTAGATTCTAGAAACTCAGAGCAGAAGCATCAAGAAATTCCTGAGCAATCTTGATGAGGGAAGCTTGATCTAACCCAGGGCTTCCCATCCTCAGTGAGGAGAAGTCCTACAAAACCCAGATTTACAGTTGAGGTGACAAGGTTGGGGACATCACCAGAGATGAGTCCTTGCTCATGATAGCCCTGCTTCAGCAGGACCAGTTCAGCAGTGCTAAATGACTCCATGGCAGATGCACCAATCCCAAGCAACTTTTCAAGACAGGTCTGGTGGAGACCAGGATAATGATAGGGAAGATGTGAAGGGTCAGAACTGCTCTTAAAAGCAGCTCCAAGAGTGTGACTTCTGTTCCTGGAGATGAAGACTGGAAATGTGGAAGGTGAAAGCTGTGTGCTTTTCACTGGAGGTTAGGGGTTGGAGTCGTCACCCTCCTCCTATATTTCATTTGGAGTCTTCCATGAGTTGTCCTGGGAACACACTTGGGTGATGGATGACTTACACCCAGGTGTCACCATGAAGTCAAGGCAGAGGAATCTTCCAGGATGCTTTAATCAAACGCTACTTGATTATGGGTTCATCCGTTCATTCTCCAAAGGACTGCTTCACAACATTGTGTCTCCACAAGGGTAAGGGAGGAGCTCTCCTGAAACCCTGCAGATAGTTCCCATAGGTGTCCTCAGGGATGTTAGATCTCAACAGCCCCCATACCATAGCTGGGAGAGCCTGGGAGAATTGGAACACCACTTAACCAGCCACCTCATGATGGGCACCATTGACAGGTATCTTCCATGTCCAAGATTGTTGACCTCAGGACTTACCAGTAAAGACTGTAGGTATTAGTCTGAAGGAGATGGGCTGTGATTTAAATGTAGCTTGGGTTAGTTGGCTTTAATAGGGAGAGGAACAGAACAAGCCTTCTCAAGAAGGGAGGAGGAAGGTTACAGGGGAGGGTGCAAGGAGGTGAGGAAGAGCTGGGAAGGAATAAGGATGACATGGTTGTGTGAGCTATGTGCACTTCCAATGGCTGTGTGAAGGCTGTCTGCAAAAAGAAGGGTGGTGCAGCAGACACCACTGTGCAGGGAGGGAGTACTTTTAGTCATCATATGAATAAGCCCTAAGTTAAGGTGATCCCAGGAGCTGTCTTGCAGGAAAGTGTATAATAGTTATAAGAAAACCCCTCCTGATTTACAAGCAGAATGAAATCCAAATTTATACATGGGAGGAGGAGAAAAGGGGGAAACTAGTCATGGAATCATAGAAAGGAGGGCAAGGAGAGACTTAAGAGGTCAACCAGATCATACTGCTGCCTGAAGTCAGGATCATCTCTACTTAAGCCATTCTTGGTGGATACGTGCCTAATCTGTTCTTAAACTCTCAGTGGTGGAGATTACACATCTCCCCGGGCAATCTCTTCCCGTGCTTAATTATCCTCACTGTTAGGAACACTTCTCCCGTGCTTAGCCAACATTCCCTTTGTTCCAATTTAAGCCCATTTCCTACCTGAGGCAGGTGTAGAGGATCGTTCAGTGTCTCCTTTGCTGCATCAGGTTCAGAGGCTGTGGCTCCTCCTGGTCTCCTCTCCTATCTAGAGTCCTTCAACTCCCCCTGGAGACCTTTCCTGCACTTTTCATCTCTTCTCTCCTGATGGTCTATCTCCTTTTTAAAGCAAAACGCTCCAAACTCCATCTAGGATTGCAGCAGAGACCTTGTCACTTGGGCTCTGTGGACCCCTTGATTTTCTGGGGAAGAGTTTCATCATTCCCAGGCTTGGGAAGCAGTGTTTCAGCTAAGGCCAGATGCCGAGGTTACGGCTAACAGCTCTGGCTGTCATTGAGTGCCTGCGCGACACGGAGCCGCTCGTGGGCGTCAGCAGGGTTTGGAATAATTGTCTTCTCTAATTAACTGGTTATCAAACAAGAACATTTCATTACAGTACAATTACTGCCTGCTTTGCTGAGACTCAGAGGTGTCAGCGGTACGATCCCAGCATATGCTTCTTACAGCTCTGATTTTTTGTTTTCATAAGCACTAAACCATTTTTGCTTCTCTCCCCCCCCCTTCCCCAGCCCACCCACTCGCTTAATGACTAATGAATCCTCCTGCTAATGAATAAGGGAAATAAATCAGTGGGCACGGCAGGTTAGAAAGAAAAACATGCAAAATGTTTTGAGGATCCTTAAATCTGATAAATTACTTTGAAATTAAAATCCCTGGGAGAAAATGGGAGTTAATTAGAAAGTAACATGGTTTTGTCAATGTTGAAATTACAATTTTAAAGGTTATAAATACTGCACTAGAGCTGCCTTTACACAGAGGATTCCTGAGAAGTTTTGTTGGATCTGCTCATCCCATATCAGAGCTGTCTTTCTCCAGCTGCAGGCTGAGGTTTCACTGCTCAGGGTCCTCCATGGACACCGTGTGGGTACAGAAAGCCCCCAGTGCAGGGCAGGGCTGCAGGAATCTCAGCAGGAGACCCTTAGGGATGTTTTCATACCATGAGGGTGCTGAGGCGCTGGCACAGGGTGCCCAGAGAAGCTGTGGCTGCCCCATCCCTGGCAGTGCTCAAGGCCAGGTTGGACACAGGGGCTTGGAGCAAGCTGCTCCAGTGGCAGGGGTCCCTGCCTTGGCAGAGGTTGGAGCAGGATGAGCTTTGAGGTCTCTTCCAACCCAAACCCCAGATAATCCACCAGGAGCCATCCATAGCTGGAGAGATCATCACGAGAGCATCACAGGAAACACTGCTGGGTCTCGCCCTCTTAACGTTCTCTGTCACTCAGGGCTGGAGCAGGGACTGGACCAAGGGCAGAAGGCTCCTGCTAGGAGCAAATCCCCCTCTCCCTTCAGGAGGACACAGGATTCAGCTGCCCCTTCCCGGTCTTGCTGCATCAAACACCACTCAGCAGCATGTTCCAGACACAAGAGGCACAGTGCCCACTCGCTGAATGGAGAAGACAAGGACAGATGAGGAGTGAGGAAAGAAAAGGGTGTAACAGAAAAAAGCAAGCAATGGGGATGCAGATGGGCACAGAATTTATTGGTTACTCATTCACCTGCACTGGTGTTGAGGAAGTCTCGTTTACCTGCCCTCTCACTGTCCATAAATTGCAGGGTTTTTCTCCAGCCAAATCCTCCTAACAATTGGTTCTGTCTCTGGGTAGCTGTGAATGCTTTGATTTCTCACTGACCCAGATTTAGACAAAAAAGCAAAAATGCTCTTGATGTTTTCTGTTACAGAGGGAAAAGTTATGTTTTCAATATATCAGCACCCAGCTAGGCCCTGAGACCCAGGAATTCATATCTCACTGTTGTGCAGGCATCAGGTACCATGTTAAAATCATCACCTAGCAGCAGGGCTGGGGGACACCTCACATTGCTGTGTCACAGCAGGTGCTGCGATGAGCTATGGACACAAGTGAGGTGGGGAATGTAGAGCGAGGGAACAGCTTTCATTAGGCAAAGTGGTACAGTGTGAAGAAATAGTTGCTTTTCACAGGCAAACTCTTCTTCAGGCTGACATTTTGAAATGTAATTTTGCTCTGAACAGAGCAAATATACTTCTTATGTAGGAAAAAGCCAAAGACAAACTTAGGCAAATACTCTGCTTCAGAAAATAACCATCTGAGACCTCCAGTGTGCCAAATCAAAATGTTTCATTGTGGGAGTCTCTCTGATTTTGCAATGAAAATAAGGTTTTCAACCCATTTTTAATAGGGTTTATCTGTACTGATTTTAAACTGAAATTCAAGTCACCGGATAATGTGCTTCTGGGAGCTCTTTGCTGGGTTCTCACCAGCAGTGGTTTTGGCAAAGAGGTTTTCATAGACTCATGGAATGGTTTGGGTTGGAAGGGGCCTTAAAGCCATTTATTTGGTTTATTTGCTTGATTTGGGATAAATTCCTCTCCAGCAGAAAGTTGTTTTCCATGCACGCGTGCATGCAGGAACGGCCTCAGCAGAGCAGGATCCCACCGAACAGGCAGGATCCAGCAGCACTTTATTCTACTTTATTAATTATTAATTCTTATCCATCACTTGCTCCTTTCAGGCATACAAGAGGAAAACAGAAGCTGCCAAGAAGGAGTACCTGAAAGCACTGGCAGCGTACCGGGCCAGCCTCGTCTCCAAGGTACAGCCACCTTCCTGAGGAGCTAAGGCAATGCTCTTAGCGTGGTTAGGGTGGGTGCCAGGCTGCTTTCTGCCTCTAGCACCCTGAAATGGGACCCTGCTTTGGGCTGTCTTCATCAGCAGGTGCCAACAATGGGGTGTCCCTGCTGCCTGTCCCCACCACCCACTGTATTCTCAGGAAGGGAGTGCAGGGAACAAAGGAGCGCTGCAAAGGCAGGAGGATGATGCTCATTGTGGGTGACACCAAAGGATCGGCCCAGGTGAAGGTGACACACCAGTCCTGGGCAGCATCAAGGTGCCAGCATCCTGCCTGCTCCCTGGTCCAGGCTCTAGGACCCTGGGTCCTGCTTCTCCCACACATGCTCAGTCAAGTGCAGGGGTTTAGGAAGTAAGACCCATAACTGCAGGTTGATGAGCATGTGAGCACATGTGTGCTTAACACACTGCTGTCAAACCCAGAGAGCCTATTTTGGTACCTAACAATGAATGTTCAGGGGGGTTCAGGTGCATACATGAACTCTGGGTGCTGCAAGGCTGCATCTGGAGCAGTGATGATGGACTAAATGCCTGCCCATCCTAATGCTCCAAAGGTGAACATCATCCCAGGGGACTACACACTGTGCCCTCCTCTGTGCCTTCAGAGAGGGAACATGGGCATTTGCTGCCTGTGAATTTGGGATGGCTCCTGCAGAGCTCATAGGCTTGCTGGCTCAGGGGGATATGCTGCCATTGGGTCGTGAGTATGTCTATCAGATGCTTTTCCTTCCAAAGCTTCTCCTTGGTACCATTACTTACCATAACTTCAGTACTTAATTGTCACATTTAGCTGCCATGGGAAAGAATGTGATGTCCTTAATCAACCATCATCTACAGGATCCATGTGATTGTGGTAGTGGGCTGGGAAGGCTCAAAGCCCCTGTATAGACACGAGTACCATTAGTGGTCTTCACTTGTGAAAAGAACAGCAGACAGGACACAAAAATGGAATGGAAAGGACTGAGGGTTTAAACGCTCTTCTTTGTCTCTTTGGAAACCTCTGAGAGTCTTGGATGGATGGATGGATGGATGGATGGATGGATGGATGGATGGATGGACGGGTGGATGGATGGATGGATGGATGGATGGACGGATGGATGGACGGGTGGATGGATGGATGGATGGATGG